>VYZW01048021.1:0-11437 GCA_013401315.1 Balaeniceps rex
ATGCTCAGTATATAAACTGAGGGGAGTTAGCCGGGGGCAACGATCGTTGCTCGGGGACTGGCTGCGTGTCAGTCGGCGGGTGGTGAGCGGTTGCATCACTTGTTTTCTTTTCCCTGGGTTTTGTTTGTCTCTCTCGTTCTCCTTTTCATTACAATTATTATTGTNGCAATTATTAAACGGTTCTTATCTCAACCCGTGGGTTTTCTTACTCTTGCCCTTTCGATTCTCTCCCCCATCCCACCGGGGAGGGGGAGGGTGAGCGAGCGGCTGTGTGGTGCTTAGTTGCCGACTGGGGCTAAACCACGACAATATGATATCATATGATATCTTGCAGGTGGGAAGGTATCTGAAAGAAGTGCATTGCTGGCCTCTTAAAAAATGAATTGTCAATTTAATTTTAACTTGGGAAATATTTATGTTGGAGACATTCTGACTCTTTAAAAGATCCCTTCCTTGGATGTTTTTTCTGCTTCATGATTCACTGCTTACTTGTACAAGGGATGTTGTTATGCCCTGCTGCTGTTTTGCTTCAAGATCCCTTTTCGGTGGGTTAAGTCTGAGTGTCATAATTTCCAAAACACACTTCCTCATCCCACAGGTGTGACCTGCATTCTTCATTTCCAAAGATGCTTGTGATTTGCATTTTGGCATATTAAAATTCATGCTTGTCAGATCAATCCAGTTTACAAAATGATCTAGGTCTCTCTGTATAGTTGACTTGTCACTGTCACTGTTTGTACCACCTGTAAATGTTACTGGTCATGGCTTTAGATTTTCTCCTAGATTAAAATAGTAACTACTATTCTGTTATAGAGAGATGCTATTATGATGCCCTAACTCTGTTCTGTGTTCGCACTGATGACTTGGATGATGGACTAGAATATGTATGCTTGTGTAGCTGATATGAATCTGTGAGAAACTGCTAAAACACTGAAAGAAAGGACTCGAAATTCAAAACAGTCTTCCCAAATGGGAGGCATGGTCTGAATATAAAGAGGGTCAGTTTCAAGAAGGAAAAGTGCAAGGTAGCACACTTGGGTAGAAATACCCATCTACAGAAATATCTAATGGCGAATACTTGGTTTTCAGCAAATCTGCAGAAAAGACTGGCGTTTTCAATGGATTGCAGGTTCAACATGAGTCAACTCTGTCTATATGATGAAAAAAAAAAGGTAAATGTTACAGTGGGACATATAGACAGCTGTTTAGCCTGCTATGTAAATGAAATATTTCTCCTGCTCTGGTCAGCACTGGGAGGGCCTCTGCTGCAGCTCTAAGTTCAGTTTTGGATGCTGCACTTCAAAGAAAATGTGAGTCAGCTGGAGGGAATGCAGAGGGGAACACCACCACTGACATCTCAAAAAACATGGGCTCCACAGAAGGACTAAACTAACTGGGTCAGCAGAGTGTAAAGAATGAGGGACTGATAACAGCCTTCAAATTTGTTAAAAGTATCTCTAAAGAGAAAGAGAACAACTTCTTTGCCATGTCCGTAGGACAAGAAGTACACAGCTTAAATTGCAGCTACTGGAGGTTTTTAAATACAGGTTAAGCAAGCACTTGTGGGGCTGGTAAATGTATTGTTGACTCTTCCTTGGGATGAGGGTGATTTGGATGACCTCTCAAGTTCCTTCTGGTCCTCTTTTGCTATAGTGCAACTATTGACATACAGTTCTATTGTTGATCAATTTTGCTATATTTGCTATAAAACTGAGTTTTGGAATCACAGCCAAGCTTTGATAAATGCCTTCAGAAATTGCCATTGGATTCTGGCTTTGTATTTCCTATTGATTTTCAAAACCATCAGTACATTTAATGTGTGCTACACTGACTTACGTATGTCTTGACTCTACACCGAATGCCATGGTTGGGTGAAAATACAGTAAGTTCCTTTGGTTTTGATACCACTGTCTTGGAGCTCTGCCAGCGCACTTTAGATTTATACATTTAATTTTTCTCATGCTCTAGCATTGACCCTAAGCTTCTACTACATGAGCAAGGTGCTAATGTATGCCTGTACCTCTAAAAACCTTGAGTACAACCAGTACTTCCTGAATTACTTTGTATTAGGTTTTGGGGTTTTTTTTGACTTGACTTAATTTGGTATATTTTCAGGGCACACTCCCTGATATATGGATTTCATGGGACAGAGGCCAAGATAGCTTCTCTTTGGCACCTGTGAGTGTGCTTCATTCTCAAAGTAGCAATTGCATCTGACTTGCTCCTGCTACGCTATTCTGGGGCTTATGAAATCCTGAGTACAGATTTCCATAACTGGAGGCAGCCGGGCACAGGGAGATGGGGAAAGTGGGATACCCCAGCTGAAGAAAACACTCACAGAGTTTCAGACCTGAGATGGCTTCTTGAGCTTTCTAGAGCAGCTGGTTCCCAAGGGACTCATTTGCTCTGCAAATGCCTGGCTCAGGAAGCAGTGAAGCTGTATTGCTTTGGCCCCAGGCCCAAGGTGCTGATGCCCACCAAACATGACCTGGTGTCTCTGTTCCTATGACACAGTTTGCCCGCACTCAAACTGGACCATAGCCCAGAGTTTGCTCCCATACCGACTGTACTTGACCAGCCACTGTTGTTCCTGAGGTGCAATAACATCAAGCATCGGGTGGGATTGGAGCATTTTGGGGGCCCCTGGATCAGTTTCTTACTTATTTGCTCCCCTGCCACATTTGCCAGGTCCTCAGGAGTGAGTTGTTTCAGGCGTGCTGGTTAAATTGGCAGTGACTGACACTTATTGCCGGCACCCAGGGAGTCCCTGTCATTCAAGAACTACTGGGACCTGTCTAAAAATCGTACTTTTCACATGCACCTTCCCATCCAATCCTTCCTTCAGCTGGTATTGTCTAATGTGATCAAAGCCTTTACCCATCACATACTCCTCCTCCACTTTGTCACTGGTGGGGTCTGATGAATCGCCCTCATTATTATTCTGAGCCTGCAGGTCACTCAGACACAACAGAGTGCCAGCACAATGGTGACAACTGAATTATAACAACTTCTCAGCTTCCTTTGCAGCACAGATACAATATTTATGGCACTATTAATGCACAGCGCTGTCAGGATTTTTAAAACGAGAGAAACTCACCTGTCCCTGTCATGCATGCATGTCCTCCATGCTTCAGAAGTGTCAGGAGAATCCTTATCAATTTTTCTCTCTTAATAGTCTTCTGCCGTGAAGCCCAAGTCAAAAATGGCAGGCCCCAGCACAGGATAGCCTGATGGATCTTTCTGTGGAGACAGCCAGCATAAACCTTTCAGCTGTGCTGCTTAAGCAAGTGACTTAATCTTTAGGCCAGGGGGATGCATAAACACTTTTTTTCCTTTATCTCCTGATTTTTAAGCAGAATTTAAGCTCCCAAATATCTTCATGGATTTGTCCCATTACCTCACAGGGTACCTGACACTTGACAAAACCAATACGTGATGCAATACTCTGCTGAATCAGAGGGACCAAATAACGTTGAGAGCTTTATACCAGGCTGGATGTCAGCTGTCTCCCCAGGGCCAGTCACGGAGCTGGCATCAACACTGCAGTTGTGTTCTCTGGCTACATGAGTGGAAATATGACTGATTGCCCTTGACTGTGAGTGATCTGGAGCATATTTGTACTGCCAAGGGTTGGGAAAACACACACATTTGGCATGAATGAATGTAGCACCTCAACTTTAAGCTTCCACCACTTTTTAAATAGGACATAGACCTTGCTAACAGATAAAACTCTTTACCGTTATAAACATATGTGCAAGTTTCTCCTATGGCCAGTGAAGATAAGCCAGCAAAAAGTTTTTCTTTTGCTAGTGCTGCTTAAGCTGCTTCAGAGAGCATAATAACTTCTAGTAGTGAAAGCATCCCATGTGGGACACATTAAAGGCACCAGAGGCAGTCCCTTTGGGGTCTCTCTGTAGTTAGACGAGATTTGGTTGATGTAGCTGATGGAGTCTCCACTGTGACTCACCTCACCCTAAAGTAAAAACTAAAACAGAGCACAGGATTTAGAGTTTAGAAGAGCCTGCTCTCCAGCAACTAGGAAGGAACAAAACTCACATGGTTACATCTAAACTGCTACTATTGAAGTTAGGTGAGATGCACCTTGGCTTCTCCTTAGCTCTGGATTCATCTAGCAAATACTGCTGATAATTGAAGAGGTCATTTCTTAAACTTGTTTGCTGCTCTTCTCCTGGCATGACAGTCCCACAGCAGAGCTGGCAGAGCTGGCTTACGGACACAAGAACACTCCAGTCAGGCCAAATCATTGCCCTGGCAATGGGACTGTTATTCTAGGCTACTTCTTGCAGTTCACTTAGCTACCATCACACCTGATTTTAAACAGAGCCAGCTGATTTTGCCTGGAGTTGGTGAGGGACCATGGTCATGAACTGTTCTGCAGCAATACAGCAGGACCCCACGCTCCACCTGGCTGTGGTGGTAAGGACTTGTACCTACAGCCAAAGGCTGTCACAGTAACTTTGGGAAAAAATACGCTTGACCATTTCCTGCCATCGTTGCTTTTCCAGCAGAAGTTTTGGTGACCAGTGACCTGCCTGTGGACTTGTAAGTCATTTAGGTACTTCTGGATTGCTCTTCTTTAGCCTTCTCCTGTAGGTTCATATACAATTCTAGGAAAGAGCCAGGAGAAAGCTGCAGAGGAAGGGGAGCCAATGTACAACTGGCCTTCCTCATAATTTGTCACAAGAACTTGCTTTTATTTTTCTGCTTGAAAAGCTGGTTATTAAATTTCTCTCATGTCTTTGCACTGACCTGGACAACAACCATCCTCTGTTATAGTCACTAAACAAATCTGGTCTGAGAGAGACTCACGTGCCAGTGATGATGGACATTTCATGGCACTGCCTTTCACTACCCTCCCCAGCCCATCTTTTTTAAAATGACAAACCTACATTTAGGAAAAGGAAATTTACTGTGGCTTTTCTGTGCAGATGGTGATAAGCGTGAGTTAGCATTTGTAAGCTTATAAGCACATATGGTTTTGTACATATCAATTAAGGCAGTTGGCTAATCACTCTAATATCATTACTGATTCATCTGTATTCCTTCAAATAGACATTTATGCTCAGCCTGATGGTTTTTGTACGTATGGACTGGATTGTGCAATTCTCCGTCACCATTTGCAGTCAATAACATTTCCTTGGCACCAAAGGGATTAAAAGGGTACATTTCAGAACGGTGTGGGCAAGTCATTTGGCCCATGCCTTATGTATAAAGCATGCACATAAAATATTTGTGCGTGTGTGGTTTCTTTTTAAAGGCTCTGCTAGTCATGCTGTGGGCTGAGTGACAACAGCACTATGTCTGTGCACATGGGACATACATGCAGACTCATGCATGCACTCATCCTGCTGTTTGCAAGCCTGCTGTGCACGGCCAAGCATCTTGACCCTAACCAGCCTCACCTCACAGCCCTGACTGGGCTCACCACCATACTTCCACCACAGCAGCCCTGGCAAAGATAATCTTTTCACCCTGACTTCTCTCTCCTCCATGCAGATACAACAGACCCCCAGACAAGAGCCCAAATACCTGCCACCACCTCTCTGGCTCTCTGTGGCTTACCTCCAAGCCCACTGTTCCTGCTTGCTTGGCTGTGGTCTCGGCACGACACACCTCACTTGCCCCCGTGCCCGTGCGCAGCCCTGGGCTTGCACCACTCCTCATGCCATTTCAGTTCCTGCTGCTGTCTGGATCAAGCTTCTCCCGTGTCCAGACAGCAACCCTGAGACCTGCATTGTCCAGAGACAGCCCCGAGAGCTGGCAAGCGAGGCACACTTTGGCTACCTCATGATCGTAGATTTTACTGTGCCTTCCCCTGGAGGACAATGCTCTTCAACGCCCCTCATATACTCTTTGAATATGGGTAGATTTACCAGCACCCCTGGGATGGATGTACAGTTAGCTCTTTTCACGGCTGGGGAAGTTCAGGTCAGAAGATTGGGGCCGAAGTTTTCATATGTTGGGCAAATCATTGCAAATGGCAGCTATGTGCTTAAATCCATTTGATTGTCAATAGCAGTTAACAACCATGAGCCTTTGAAAACCACCAGCTCCTTGAGACAGGTATCTTGATGTGTTCCAAGGTATCCAAGTATCTGTTTGGGCTTTGGGAGGTGTTCTGGATCCAAAAAATTATGTGAGCTCTAGCTGTTGGGAGGCTTTAGGAATTCGATTGCTTTTTCAGCGCTGTGATGAAATGACCTGGATCACCCCCTGGCACAGGAAACCTGCGTGACCAGGGAGCTGCATGACCTTCAAGGCCAGCCATCGACCAGAAAAGGTCCATCCCATCTGCCCTGATGTATCCCACAGAGCTGTCAGGGCTTGTCCCTGTGCCAGAAAAAATGGTGCATGCAGTCTGGAAAATGACCACTCTTGTCGCAGATCTTAAAATGGAGACATGAGGATTTTTCCAAGTTTTACCTTCAGGCTACAGATAATATTCACACTACATAGACACTCTTTGTTCTTTTTCCTTTCACTTTTCAAAACTTCATTCCCACTTCTATTTAGTTTGCAAGTGAATGATGCACAATCTCCCCAGGAAAGTGGTGGATTCCCCAACACTGGACACTTCTAAGATTCAGCTGGACAGGGTGCTGGCCCATCTTGTCTAGACTGTGCTTTTGCCAAGAAAGGTTGGACCAGATGAATCTTTGAGGTCCCTTCCAGGCTGGTGTTCTATGATTCTATGATTCTACGATTCTACGATGCCACTCCAGAGCCAGGAACAGATGCATTTTGGAGAACAGTAGATTTTCTTTTTTGGTGTCTTCACTTCTGTCTTCAAATTGTTTTTAAACCTCAACAGTACCTTTAGTCCACGTTTTTTTTAAAGAAACTGTTTTTCTTCAAAAAATTATTTCTGTTTTTGATGCTGAACAGCTCTCGCTATCTGGGCAGAAAACTTAAGTTCTCAGAAGAAAGAAAATTAAGAGGACATAAAATTCATGAGTGGTTCACTCTCCCAGCTGCGGTCCAAAAGAAAATTTCTATGTTAGTTCCTCACAGGAGTTTATTTATAGCCTTTTGCTAGCCACAGTGTTAAAGTTGCTATGAAGAGGTTGCAGGATGGTATTTTTAGCACCTTACCTAGAACCTGGCCATGTGATTTCTCCATAATCCCCTAACAACTGCATAATGGAAACTGCATTTTAGCTATAGCGAAGCGAGGATGAAACTGATAGGCCCACAAATGCCCAGCATGGAGCTCTGCTTTTGGGTGACTGCAGGTGAATTTGCTTCTAATCGAGCTCTCCTAGAGTGCTGGCAGTGCAATGGATGAACTTCCAGCTCTCCTAATCTCCACCAGTACTCCATCCTTAGTTAACCATGCAATTAACTAGACCTTTGTCAGCCTGGAGGGACCCGGGCCCTGTTAGCGCCGCGCATTCCCAGTTCCCACTGACGTTAATTGAACCTCGACGCGCAAAGTGCTCTGGAGGCTGGGTCCAGTGAAAAACTGGGCCAGGTTCCCATCTTCACATTTGTCATGAGTCTGAGACCTGCCCTGGGTACAAATTAGACCTTGCCAGCAAACAGGTATTTTCCTATGACTTTTTTCAAAGAAAGTGAAGGGGAGGTGGGCAAAACTGTTCAGTAGAAAACGCTTCTGTTTTTGAGAAAAAACTTGAAATACTTCAGATCTGAGGTGCTTGCTAGTGAGCATGGTAGTTTAGATGTGTTGCACTCCCACTTTGGCTCTGTGGTGTGACCAGGTCTGCTGGGATGGATCATCGTGTCTCCATGGGGGTGTCATGGGGCTCACCCGGCTGCGGCACCTCACGAAAGAGGTTTTCTGGCTGGTGGCTTCACTGATACTGAAGCACAGGAACATGAAGAAACCGTGCTGTATACAACACCGTAACAGCATTTCTGAAACAAAATACTTTAGTCATCATCTGAAAGAATAGTGTGCTTGTTCATAAGATTTTGCAATACTAAATTAAAATCTCTGTGGAAATCAGACACTGGTGAAATACTAAATAGAAATTTAATTCTAATGTTTTTGCGTCAGAAAATTGATTTCATTTCAGCCCAGAGCAAATCTTGCTGTCTTGATTAAATGAGGCAGAGAGAATATTTGCTGCTTGCTTGCATCTCTCCGGTCCCTCATTTAGCTCTGTGCTTTTGGAGGGCAGAGGCTTCTTGCATAACATCTTTGCAGCTTTTGGTCACCCCGGCTACTTCGTGACACAGGGCTGAGCCCAGCTGAGACTGTTTATAGTCTATTTTCTCCAAGACCTCTAAGTCCCATACTCTTCACTGGAGTGTTTTGAACAAGATGTTTAAAAATCACAGCCTTGACAGTTCTCCAAGGCCACCATCTCCTGGTTTCCTCTCATGTAAACATAGCTACCGGAACACTGGGCGCTTCACCTGAGGTAAATGTCTAAGCCTCCCCTCCAGCCAAGCAGAGATGGGCACCTCTTGGAAAGCTGGTTCACTTACCTCTTCTAGGAGGGGATAATTGGAAGTGCCTCTCTTCTTTGCCAAGGGGGAGAGACAGACTTGTAAATGGGTGGTGTAAGGTGAGATAAATCAGACCCAAACTGGTCTGAATTTCAAGCCTGTGTTTTATTCTCCCTGTGGTCCCTTGCCAACTTCTTAGACTCAAAGGCTGATTGTATTACCCTGGGGGGGGGTGTGCATTTTTGTAGGCAGATGAAAGGGGACCAAGAAATACAAACACATTATTAGCAGCAATAACTTAGCTTTCCTCACCCCCTTAAAAGTTGCATCATCTTCAGCAGGTGCTGGTGCGTTAGGCACAATTTTGGCACTACCAGATATTGAGAGTTTCAATCTTGAATGGGAACATTTTCTTGACAGAGTAATTTGTACAGAGCACTCACAGAAAAAGCACCTGCTTGCTTGAAACTGAGTCTCACCCATGCTTTACTTTGAGTAAAATTAGTCTGGGGGAGAAATCCTGCAGTCAAGGGATGAAGAACAAGAGGGTGTGTGACCTCTGTTGCAGTTTAATTTTCAAAGGTAAGGCCCTGTGCATCTCATACTTTTTTAATAATGGTTATTGGCATGCCAGGGGGTCTGGTCAGCCTCCAGGCTGCCCCTTGTGATCAGGTTCGTTGCAGCAACATTTCTCCACTACCATCTCCTGTCCTACGCCCATCGCATGACCCCGTGGGACAGGGGCAGGTGAGCAGCGGCTGGAGGCTGGAGAAGTGTTGCCCACCTGCCTGCCCTGCCTGGGGCCTCTCCCCAACATCTGCAGCCCCAGCGGGAAGGACCACTCTCCATCCCCATCCTCCCTGAGGCCAGGTCAGTCCATGAGGAAACGTGGCACCTAGTGTTCTGCCTCTCTGTCATTGAATTTCCAGCTGGGATTGCTCATGTATGGCAGCTCTGCCCTTCTGAAAGCCAGGCTTGCTCCAAAATGGCCATGAATTTTCATGAAAAGCCTTCAGAGATAGGCTGTATAATGACCCGATTTCAAGGCTAATGTATATTTCATGTTAGGCTTGCTACACCTCAAGTTTCCACACAAAACCCATGAGCTTTGTTCTCATGGTTACCAACGTGTCCACTGAATCCCTCAATAAAGTGCATTACAGTGGTGGCTACTGGAAATATTATACCTAAACTTTAGGAGACCGGGCCATTATCATGCTCCCTCACTCTCCTCAGAGAAAAAACAATTTCTTCTGAGCTGAAACCTGGTTCATAGGATCTCTCACGGAGACTGAATTTGATAATATTCACTGCAGACATTTTTGACTTAGAGAAACATAAAATAAAACAGAGCTTGACAGGTTTGGATTTCTTGGGGGATGCCTTTATACACTCACAACTCTTTTGTCTTGGAAAATTAGTTCTTTTGAAGAAATGGATCATTGGTGTATATATTCTTTTATTAGGGAAAGAACCAAAGGCATTAATGAGAATACAAAGATAAATAGATTATATTTTAATTGCTCTTCTTTTCCTTTAGAAAACAGAATTGTTCTGGAAAGCAAAAGCTGTGCTTGTGTATCTTGCTGGATTTAAGTCGTGGAAAGTACACTTTCTAGTGACTCTGGCCTGCCACAAACCATATTGCTCATGTAAATAATTTTGTCTCAAAAGCTGATTTTTCTTTCATAAACATAATGCCTTCTGACTGATTAAAATACGTATTTTAAATCCTTATCAGAAGAAAGGTCAGTCATACAGTGATGTGATTTTACTTATAGAGATTCCACTTAGTATAATGTCTGATGAAAGAAATTCAGTTTAACCTTTTGAATGACTTTGGGAGCCTGAAGAAATGTCATGACGCTGTTTCCTTTAGGCGTTGTCATCTTCAGACTCTTTCATATCCCATCTCAGCTGCCTCTTCTCCCTGTAACAGTTGCTCATAAGAAATATCCCTGCCTTCGTTCATACTCTTTGTTGGCATTTAAAAAAATTATTGAGTTTTAAGAAGCTCTTGCTTCTGTTTATCTTCATATTTTGCCCAGCTTTGCTTATAACTCATCCACTTCTTGTCACCCCTTCTGAGCGTGATGGCCATATATTTTGGGTAGATAGAGCGCACATAACTGCAAGGAAAACAGGGGTACAAAGAGAAGAAATTGGTTTTCAAGAAAGCCTTGCACTTCTTCTCCAGGTAATTACACCCCCCGTTGCTTGTGGGTTTTGCAGCTTGATGTTTTAACAGGTCTCTGTTCACATTTTGTTCTCTGTACCAGGTTTACAACAGGTTGTGCCAACAGATCAAGTGTTGCCTGAGATGGAGTAGCCCCTCATCTAGGCTTTGCTAGAAATGGATGTTGTAGCAGCCACCAATCAAGGCCTTCTCCTTTTTCCTGTTTACCAAGAGGGTTTCTTCATAGGTGTATCCTCGCAGGAGCCGCAGTGCTGTCTGCTGAAAGCCTCCAATTTTTTGTGAAAACATTCAGCTTACTGAAAACACCAACAGTGCCTTTAGCGGCTAAATAAATGCACTGTAAGGTCCAAATTCTCTTGACAATACGCACTGATCTGTACTAACCGAGCACCCAGCTCTTCAGCAGTGTAGCACAAGGGTACGGACAGCCTGGCCATCCCTTACTAATGAAAACCAGATCACTGCTGCCCCCTCCCCATGCCTCTGAAGCAGCTCCCCATGGCTTCAGTGGCTGTGAAAGTGGCCTCTCAAGTGAGGTCATCTCCCTTCTTGTAGCTATGGTGCTAGAGCAGTGATTTTTAGCCCATGGTCAGAGATCCCTGAGGAGCTGTGGAGGACTTCTGGAGATATATTAAAACTAACCAAGAGAACTACCATTAGTGGTTGGCTTACATCTATCTTCTGGGCTTATGCACCTTCCTGGAAATCATATAGGGGTCTGCGATTAATAAAACCACAGGTTGAAACCCACTCCCCTGCAGCTAGCAGGCAGCAATTCCACAGCCCCCCCCCCCCCCCTCCTTTGTT
>VYZW01048021.1:11447-136977 GCA_013401315.1 Balaeniceps rex
TCCCCCCCTCTTTTTTATGCTTTCAGCTTTCTGGTATATTAGTAACATATTTTTCCCCTTGCATGGGTGTAAAGTGAACCCTGGGAGCAAGGAAAATGAAATCCACAGAGTCATTTTGGACTCTGACAAGTGGAAACAGAAGAGCTAGGCACTTTCCAAGGGCTGGCAGCACTGCCTGACTCACTGTCTTTGCAGGATGGGATGTCACTGACTGGCTGGTTTAAGGAACCAGTTACTCTGGTTTATTCCGAATTTAAAAGTCCCGAAGTGCCACTGAATGACCAGTAATTTAAGTGCGACTCCAGAGCTGGTCTGCTCAAACCCTTGAGCACCTGGGGGAGTAAACACCCGTGACTCCTGCCCAACATTGCCCACAGCAGTCCTCCATAGGGTGGCTTCTCCCACACACAAGTGCAAGGCTTTCTTGAAAACCAATTTCTTCTCTTTGTACCCCTGTTTTCCTTGCAGTTATGTGCGCTCTATCTACCCAAAATATATGGCAGTGGTCACACATTCCCTGGGAAGGGCAGGCAGGAGGAGCACTGCATGGAGGGTGGGAGGACACCTTCACATTTAGGCTGTCCAAGGGAAAAGAGCATCAGCATCCTCTGATTCCTGCCCTGGTTGCCTGACCCTTCCTCACCCCAGGAAGCTGTGGCTGTTCAGGTTTTGGGAAGGGCTTCCTCCTCAGGACCTCTCCCGGCTCCTCTCCTGGTTTCCTACAGACTACCCCAAGGCACGCTGGTGTTCAAAAAGCAGGGACACTGAGCAAAACTTTATGACCACATTTGTAGCCATTTCCTTCAAATACTCTAAGCACTGAATTGCATATTGCTCCTGCAGATGGGGGACAAATGGTACTGCTGAAAGTATCGCTGACGTGGCTGCTGAATTTGGCCCAGAGACTTCCAAGAAAATTTTGTCTGCCTACTCCAGGCTACATTTAGCACAAGCCAGTCATTTGTGACTGTAGCTTATAAATACTCTTAAATACTGGCATATACAATGGGAAATATAATATATCTTATCTAAGGACCAAGTGTTCATTACTTATTGCAGTCATTATTCATTTCCATTGTAGTTCCTAATGGGGCTTTAACACTTGCTGGGCCATTAGCCCAGCTAAGGGTCCCAGATTTCCTTGGCGTAGCTATCATCTGTTTTATCTCATATGTGGTTCCTGGCTGGTACGTACACAAAAGGGAACTGGGCATCACAAAAGGAAATTCACACTTATCAATATGTCCCACAGCTCGTTATAATGTCATAGTTCATTCATTTTTTTCTGTTTTCTTCTTTGAGTTCCTTGTAGCCAGATGAGGATCATTAGCTTCTGAAATGAAACGTTTTAATTAAGCTGATCTGTGCTGTGTCTTCTAACGCTTCAGACAGCATTGCCAAATTCCGAAGGCACAATTGCTTCTGTGTTTGTGTTTAATAAATATTTCAGCGCTGCTCGATAAGGCTGACACTATTGCATTAAGGACACTTGGAGCCGCGTCCTACTGACTCACGGCTCTGTCTCTTCCCTTCAGAAGGTGGTGTGTGAGACTGAATCACACCACTCAAGCTGTGTATACATGGGATTGAGCAGGGAGACTGTCGGCATGACAGGCATGTCCCTTGTTAATCTGATGGAGTGAAAAAGTGAGTGATAATTAATCATCTTCATTCACTGCCTCTAAAACCAGCCAGTTGTATCCTGTCCATGAAAGGAGAATTGCTGTGAACTTAGCTCCTCTTCCCCTCTCTGAAAGTTCAAAAGATAAAGGAAATGCCTTTTGGCATGAATGTAAGGGGAAACGGGACAGTTACGAACTGATATATGTTCCAATGGCTGGACTGGTGTTAGTAGCTCCTGCCTACTTTATTCCTAGCCAGGAGTTCATGAGAGCTCATTGCCTCCTGAGGTCTGCTCCTTCGTCTGCCTGCAGGACCATGCGTGGAACAGGCGCAATGAAGGATCTGGCTAAAAAAAGCCAAAACAAAAGAGCAGAGGACTATTCTCCTTCTCTGTAGGCTTGCAAATAACTGCTCCAGAAGAAATGTGGGAGTGCAGCCAAGTTGGGATGGAGTGGTTGGGTTGAACTTGAAATGCTTACAGATTGCTGCAGCCATGCCTGAAGGCATGATTCCTCGATTCCCTGGTTGTGCAGAACCATTTACAGCTGACACACAGCCATCCTCATCTGTCATCATCTTTAACTCATTTTGCACAGTGGTAGAGGGCTAAGGGGAGGGTACAATGATGGGGGCCAGGCCTTCACTTCCACAGCTGGGCCTTGTTCAAATCAGGAGTGGCAACCAAGTTAGAATCAGGTCATGGCCAGAACTTGAGTGGGACCAGACAGCAACGGGCACAAGCCTGAAGAGAATAATGAAATATCAAAGTGTTTTCAAGCCCAAATGCAGACGTGACTGATATCTCCCATCTACTGGGTCCAGGCCAGTCATTCATCTTTTGCGTGCCCCTGGGATCTTTCTTCAGCTGCACCCCTGAAATATCCATACATCTTGAAAAGAGCCCAGACAAAACTTTGGTAGAGTACCTTGCTGAGCCCAGACAATAGGATTGACACTCAAGGACTTGATGTAGCTCCCAGCTGCGCAATAGGAAGCCTCTCACTGCTGTCACTCCAAGGAAAGGCAGAAGCAGCACCCGCTCGAGCAAGTGGTGGTGGTGTAGCTGCATTGAGCTGAGCCACCATCGTGCAGCCGGCTCTCACTTCTGCATACTTGTGGAAAGAGCTCAATAGTGGACATGCTGAAATTTACTCATTCTATCAATACTAGTGTTTCCCAAGTGCTGCCGTTGTGCCCTAAGAGGTACATACGATGGAGGCAGGTGCCGTATCTTCCCTAGAGACTGCAGATCCTTATGCCATCATGCCCCTGTAGAAGTCAATGAACCGTTTATAACTGTCTTCAGAGGGAGTAGAATTAGGGACATACAATCACAGGACAGAAAGTGACTTCATAGACTATCAAATCCAGTCATCTGCAATCACAAGCAACTACATTCCTTTAAGTGATGGCAGACTCCACCCTGAAATCAGACAGGTTTCTTTGCCATCTGTTCCAGAATCCAGAACCAGTTTAATTAGAAGAGAAAGTCTCTAGCTACTCAGTGATCATTTTGTACCTTTACTTAATCATCTTTCTGATCCTCCCCACAGACTGCAAGTTCAGGTATCTTGCTACTGACATTTAACTCAAAACTTATTTGCGGTGCAATAATGCAGGCACGGTTTCTCATCAGCACTTGCAGAAATGGAGACCTGATTAAACCTCACTTGAAAGTCAGGCCCCGAGGTCCTAATCCGCAAGCTGGCATGTACCAGGGATGGAAGATTGTTTACCAGCTCTCTGAAATGCCTCTTCACATTGACATTCGCTTAGTGTCTTTGTCACCTTGGCTCTGATTTTTTTTTCTCTCTCTCCAGTGAATCATTTATGCACTTTGCTGCTATCAAAGAAAAGTCTTCATTTTCAGCACACTGTCAGGAGAAATTCCTTTGAAAAATCTTGCTTAGGCAAGCCTTTCAAATGAAAGCAGAAATACCTAGCATCACTCCTGCTTCTCAGGTTATTAAAAAAAAGACCTTTTAAAGTAATTTTGTCCATCTTTCTGCTGCTACGGGACTATCTATTTAGTAGTATTTTCTCCAGGGTCAATTCAATAGTTTTGCATGACAATGTTTCCAACATATTCCTCTGGGGGGAAAATTACTCCATAGGCTGTGGTGGTCTGCTCTTTCTCTGCGTAGAGGAGTTGACAGTTATGATGTCTCCTTCCTAGGTAATATCTATTGCATACTTTATTCCTCTTTAGTCTTTGTCATCTAGCAACTGCCTATATAACTTCACTAACCTTCCCACAGGAGTCAGTACGTGCTATGCGTAGGCTGTCATAACCATACCTAAGCTTGTGAAGTAATAAAATTGGCCTGGTTTTATTGGATTTCTCACTGGTTCCATAGCTCTTCTTTGAACTCCTGACTACTTATCAAAATTTTTTTTTTCAGAGAAAGAGTGACGTTAGCTAAAGAGTGGTTGCATTAAGAGTGTCACTCTGCCAGAGCAATTACACATGGTAATTTTCTGTGTGGAGAGGTCATATGAGAGTGAGCCCATTACTGTGCAAGAGAGGAAATATCTTGTCTTCCAACATAACGTCCCTGCTGAAGAAGCCCAAAATGGCATTAATCTTTATTTGCCTCTAAACTTCATTGTAGGTTAATATCCCCTGAGCATTGTCACTGCTTAGTCTCTTGGTATTGCTGCCGCTTCATGGACTGCTCCTTCTGGTGGGATGTTTTTATTATGCATAACCGAGCCTCCCTTCGTAATTGCATTCTGCCTGTGACCCTATTCCTCTTGATTAGTGAAGAATGTGGACTGAAAAGGACCGTGTGTGTCACTGAGTGCAATTCTTAGCAGTTTCAGGCAATTGTGCCATAGAAGTAGAGTGCCGAATGGTCCCAGAACAGGAGCTTGTGCCTTTCCATACATGACTTCCAAACACCCTCTAGCTCCCTGGAAAAGGAATGTTTAACCCCAAAGACCCACGATTGTTAGTGTGACCGAGGCCTGGCTATAAAAAAACACAGTGTTGGACACTATGGCAAAAGCAGTGCTGGACAACTATGCTGCTCTCCAGAACGCTAAGCCAAAAAGTTCATGGGGGGGTTCATGGACTGAATGCTCAAAACAAATGGCTGTACAGGGTGCTCATGGTGAAACAGGAGAATGGGGATGTTTGCTGGTGATTGCTGGTCATACCAGCCTGTGGATCCATCCCGAGTCTGGGGGGCATTTAGAAAAGGAAAAAAAAACCAACTTGATTAATCCTTCACAAAACACGCAGCAGTGCCAACAGGTCACTGGAGCTCCTCCAAGACGTGGGGTCCTGTGGTATCAACATACTGTAGGCTCACTGCGGCTTGCAAACAGCTTTTCTGGTACTCATGCTGTGGCCTTGCTTTTGTCTTCAGCAAATAAGGAAATCTAACACTGGGAAAATAAGTGGTATTGCTATAAAATCACTACTTACAGTCACGCTTGAAAAATGCTCTTGACTAGCTGTGGTACAAAAAGCATGCTTATCACAAAATACTAATGCATTTCAAACTTGATGAGCCTTCTCTGTGCAGATGGGTCTAGGATGCAGGAACAAGGTTAATATAGGTAAAATTAGACCGTGGCTGCGGGCTGAGAGCTCCCCCAAGTTATTAGCTTGGCTGGTGGGAAAGTCAAACACAAAATGTTATCACTGCTTTGGACCTGGGCTGATTATTTACAAAATGTGCACAAAGCCCCATTATTCTGAACACTGCTGGTAGGGGTGAAGGTGGGAAGAGTTTCTTTGCTTACAGCTCCCGGTCTTTATCCCCTTCCCATCCCAAAAACTTCTTGGTCATGATGACTCTGTAAACCCTTCTCTGGTGGGTCCTTGCCTTTCTCTGACTGCTTCAGTGACATTTCCTAACCTTCTTGTGTCCTCTTCTGGGCTAGTGAGACTGTGTTTGCTTGGAGACGATGGGCAGAATGGCCTCTGCCTACGTAAGGTGCCCAGGGACTGCACTGCAAACCATCCTCTGCATCTGCTCAGGTTTCTTCAGCCTCCTCCATCTGCTTTCCCTGCCTTGGTGCAGAAACAGGCTCCTGGACCTTCCCCCTTCACCTGAACAGAGACCCTGGGGGCTTGCATTTGGCTGCACAGAAACCCTCCTGCCTGCACTGCTGGGGTCCCTGCTTTGCCGTGCCGGGTGTTCCTAGCAGCGACTCCCACAGCTTCAGCTATTTCAGCTCACATGGGAGCTTTTCAGCCTCTGCAATCCACCCAAACAAAGCGCGACTCTTACATCCACCAGCTTAACGGGGCTGCACCCAGCCGCTGGCAAAACAATATCTTTGCTTTGCAGTTCATTTTTACTGCCCTCCTGATAACAAACGTAACCCTTAGTTGTGTGTATTTGATTAAGCTCCAAGGGAGGCTACGGGGTGATGGCTCCCCACACTTCAGAGCGCTTGCGATGGGTTGTTTATCTTCTGCAGTTTCTTTAGTAAACACCGCATAGTGTCAGCCAGCAATTTAATGCTTTGTACCCTAGCATCCCCCATTGCCAGTGAAAGCAACCTTTCAGAAAAAAGACTTTGTTAGCATCTTTCTAACTTACTAAGAACACAAAGTAACTTGTGTCACGGCCTCGCCCTGCACACCCGAAACCTGACCTAAACAAGGGAACGCGGCGTCTGGGGAAATGAAGAAAAAAGGCAAGTAACACTAAATAATCACTCTCTCTATTTTCTCTTTCCATCCTCCAGCTAAGTGCTCTGACCCTCAGAGGAGGGTCATCCGGCTGTGATACTTTTCTTATTTCTGCAGTTGCTGTTCCATCTTGTTATAAAGCCAGGCAGCAAGAGGGAACAAGATGAGGTTTTTGACTGAGCATAAGTAATTTGGGAGAAGAGGAAACAGAACCCCGGGAAACAAAGATAACCTATAATGACACAAAACTATTTCTGAACATCTGGTAACCTCAGGAAAGGCAGACCTTCCAAATTAGGAACGAAATCCTGAGGCATTTGGGGCCAGTTAATGATGCTTTTGTACTCCCAGTCCATGAAGATTAAAACAATTATGGATTGGAAAGAGTGCATTTATTTACTGCCATTTTTAATGATAATGTCCATAACATGGTTTGGTTTAAAATGCTATTTTATTTCATTTATTACGTTGTTCTAAGCCTGCGATATCCTAAGGTTTAACAACCACACCATATCTTCACACTTTTATATCCATAATGAATTTTTGCATGCAAATAAAATACCAGTGCTTCAGCTTCCAGAAACGTCTCAGGCAAACATTTTATTACATCATGAAATTAATTTTTATTGCCTTTCTGTTCTGTGAAGCAGAACACAAAGCAATATGAAAAAAAAAAATCGACCAAAGTGGCCTTTTCAGCAGCTTTGCAGCCAGAATTTCTTTGCTAGTCTCCAAGGCGATATGCTCTTCAGATCGATGATCAAAACTGAGGGGGTAACGACACATTGTACGGACTGAGTCTACTAAAATACTCTCCACGGTAAGGGAGCGTTAACTATTGTGGGACCTCATGGACCATCTTGCTGACTTGCTCAGAATCACGATGGAGTTTCTGCCTAATAAGCTAGCGGGAGACATAGGCATTAGCGTCTGTTTTTGTGCGTGGTCAGAGTGAGAGCTGGCCAGATCCTGCATTACTTTTTGGACGAGCAGATTTAGAGTCCTGCTGTAACATCTGCTGCAGTTTTGTGGTCCGACAGCTGCAGCGTAAACACTGAATTATTGGGTTTAAAAGAACTGCTTGTCATTTATCCTCCCTGTTTGCAGGAGGGCAGGAGGTGTCAGCCAGAGAAATGCATCCACAGGCACCGGGGCACCGACAGTGCTGGCATTTCATAGGCAGCGCTCAGGGGATGCTGTAGCTCTTGGGGATGTCCAGGGGCTGCAGCCAGGACACGGCATGGGCAGACAGCTCAGACAACCAACTGGATGCTCCCAGGAGGTGACCTCCCGTGGCTGTGGCAAACAGGGAGCTGCTGCACTCCCAGATGTGGGCATGTGCCGCCAGGTGAACAGGCCATTTAGGTAGCTATTTGCCCCTGTTTATGTAGCTATTTGCCCAGGGAGGGAAGGCAGGATCATACCGTGACTAGGCAGGTGAAAGGGGCCATGTCTTTGCAGCATCTGAACAATTAGATGTCTCCGAATGCAAATGGGAGCTCTGTGCGTCCTGCGTTGTAAACACGGCGATTTGTGTGTGCTCACGCATGTCCTGTCAGTGTTCGTTTAATGCCTCAGTTGCACTAGCTTTTCCCCTTTTAGTTTGTATTTTAATGCGCAGGCACTTGCTGAAGTGTATCCACTTAGCGAGCATCTGGCCTTGCCGGGGTTTTAAACTGAACACACATTTTAACAACATCTGACTTCTCAGTCGGCACCAAGAAAATTAATGGACCCAATATCCTTTCCTTCCCTCCTGCGCAAGGCCGGCTGGTCCTTCTTCCCTAGCACACCTTATTTTGTGTGTCCCACCTGGACCTGGGGGTTGCAGCCGTTGGTACCCAGCTGGTACCATGCCCTACAGAGAGCGCACGGTGCTTCAGAAAGCCTGCAGGAGCCCTGGAGCTCACTCGTGGCCTTTGGATATTATGAGCTTCTAAGGTCAATTGATTGAACATGGGAAGCCTGACTCTTCTTCAATAGACTCAGTACTTTTATTTGTTCAGTGCACCTTCAAAGGCTCACCTTAAATTAAGGATTTGCTTAAGGATTGAAATTAAGTGAAGAGCTAATTAGCACAATTATGCATTACCAGGCAGGTCACAGGGCTGAGGTAATTTGCTTTGTTGGGTTAGCATTTGGACCGGTTATGTGGAGTAAAGTGGCATTAATGAACAAACACAAGATACAGTGAAAGTCCATCAGGGAGCCTTCATTAGACAATCAAAATCTTCCTGTCTCTGCTCGCTGTGACGTACCACATACCACAACCTGGCCTTTAGTTCTTTCCTCACAGATCCCTGAAGGATTAAATAATTCAAAATTTTACAGCCTTGTACTCACCAGCATGAGCCTACGTGCCAGAGATGACCCCAAAACGCTCTGACTTCACAGACTGAGATGGGGTAAGCATCCAGCTCTGGAGCCCTCAGCACAAGAAGGACATGGACCTGTTGGAGTGGGTGCAGAAGAGGGCCACAAAAATGATCCGAGGGCTGGAGCACCTCTCCTACGAGGACAGGCTGAGAGAGTTGGGGTTGTTCAGCCTGGAGAAGAGAAGGCTGTGGGGAGACCTTATTGCGGCCTTTCAGTACTTAAAGGGGGCCTATAGGAAAGATGGGGACAATCTTTTTAGCAAGGCCTGTTGTGACAGGACAAGGGGTAATGGTTTTAAACTAAAGGAGGGGAGATTTAGGCTAGATATAAGGAAGAAATTTTTTACACTGAGGGTGGTGAAGCACTGGAACAGGCTGCCCAGAGAGGTAGTGGAGGCCCCATCCCTAGAAACCTTTAAGGTCAGGTTGGACGGGGCTCTGAGCAACCTGATCTAGTTGATGATGTCCCTGCTCACTGCAGGGGGGTTGGACTAGATGACCTCTAAAGGTCCCTTCCAACCCAAAGCATTCTATGATTCTGTGATTTGGAGCAAACCCCTGCATCCTCAGCGAGTGCTGTCAACAGCAACTCCCAGCTACCCAGAATGGTTCAGCACGCCCATTTCCAGGTCTGTTTTGTTTTTTTCCCAAGCTGGTGGCTTCCTCTCAAAGAGCCCTGCAGGAGGACTTGCTGCTCCTCACCCCAGCATCACTGCCCAGTTGGGAGGTGACCAGACTGTGGGTGCTCGCCATGCAGCTGGGCACACATGGACTATGAGCTCTACCACTTGCACGGCCCAGTTTCAAACTCTGCTTCCTGGGAATGCTCATGTGTGCAGCCTGGAAACGCTACCTTTACAAGCCTTTGTGCTGATAAAAGCCCATCATATGAATATGCAAGAAAGCAAGCACCAAGGGAGGTCGCTGGCCAAATTCATTAAAATCTGTGAGGGACTGCATCTGGTAACATTCTGGCAGAGCTCATCTAGCTCTCAGACTCATTAATCCTTTCAGCGCAGCCATTAGATGGGGGGCTAGGGGAGTGCCGACGATTTGTTTTATCACTATTTAACAGTTAGATGAACTTTGGCAATGTAACACAGACCTAAAGACTCACTGCATGCAGTTTAATGGACCCAACTGAAGGACTTCAGCTGGGAGCATGGTCTGGCTAAACCCTGAGGCAGAGAAGACACCTAGCTTTTCCCTGCTGCTAGAGATGCCCTCTTTGTTCTCTCCTGTGTTGCTGGAGAGGACCCTGATAACCAGTCTCCTCACTTAGGAGCCCCTGTCCTGTGCCTGCAATTAGCTGAGAAGAATCTGGGCCAAACCAAGCATGATCAGCTGCATTGTCACTATTTGAAGTGCACTTTGAAGGCAGGGTAAAGGAATGAAAATCCTGGTTGCCCACAGCTCAGGATGGCTACTACGGATGCATGATGCAGGAGTCTTTATAGACATGGTACAGGACAGTCCTCGGAGGGGTGTAGAGGGGACTGGCTGAGCTCTAGGCAAGTGACAGGCTCTGGGAACAGGAGTCAGTTGCCCTGATACGATTCATTAACTGGTTTTACAGACATCTCCAGGAGGTGAGTGCTTTTAGAGTGAAAGGCAGACAATTCCAGCTCACCAGTATGAAGGCCTTTTCAGCATCAGCAAGGGAGATGAGAAAGATACTTTTGATTCATATACAAGATGAAGGAGGTTAATGAGGAACTGTAGCCTTCATATGTAAATAAGTGAGCAGAGCAAAGAGACCTCCAGGTACTAGAGGCTTGTGTAACTCTTGAGAATTTCATCCTTACCATTTTCAGAAGTGCGTGATGGGGACAGCTTTCAGCTTGATATAACTCAATATAATTGATTCTAATGGGTTTGATAGGTCATAAAAGGTGATTTCCATTAGGTCTTCATCCTGTGCTCCCTGGCAATATTTCCAAAACCCTGGATAAGTAAAAAATGCATACTGAAGTGATTCCTAATACTCAGGGCTTTAATGAGATTGCTCTCTATCATTTTTACAAGATGATGATGAACAAGCACTCCAATTCCCTCTACTTCTTTTCCCTAGTATACGAAAGTAGGGGTATATAGCATTATAGCTACACAATATCAAAAGAGACACATAGGAAGGCTAGAAGTTCCCAGAGTATACATTTCTTCAGTATCTACATCTAAAGGAGACTGTCTACAAGGGAGATATCTATGCTGACAGCTCAGGCTAGCCCAACCCCACCCTTACATCTCAAACAGTCATGCAAAGAGCCTTTCTTAGACCAAGCTGCAGGGCTGACAGGTGAGAGGGACACCAACCCTCTCGGGGTGCAGTGTATCAGCACTGGATCACCTGCCTGTCAAGGGCTTCTGTGGGGATGGGGCATGGACAAGACCAGCTGCTGCAACCCACCACCAGTGTCCTGCTTGTGACCCTCCCAAGGCCACTGTGGACCCTTTGGGTGAGTGTGAGATGCTCAAAGGATAATCCTTCCTTCCTCTTCAGTCAGATGTGCTGTGATGGGAGGGAAAGGGCACAGGTCACAGTGCTGTGTGCTCAAGCCACCCTTAAGGCTGCTCTCCATCTCACAACACAGTCAGGGTCAGAGGGACCCAGGGCTTGTTCATGCCTGCAAGCCATGGAGAGCGAGCTGAGATTTTTTGCAGGCATGCCCACACATGCACACATTCCAGCTGTGAATCCTCTGGTGTTTTATTTCAGGCTATTGCCATACACTGGAAAAGGACCTGCTAAGATATGAGATGAGTGCATACATTCCCTATCCTAAAACTACTCATTTATGGTTGGTCCTCTTTGTGGTGCCTCACAGTATTTTGCTTGTTGTGTAGGTCAACCTGTTCATTTTCCTGTACAACCCCTATTGCTTTGGGCTCATCTTGGCCAGAGGTCATCTTCCTGGTAAGCATCTGCCTTCACTCAAGTGCAGTTCTCTACCTGGTGAGATTAGAAAGTAAATTTTTTAAAACTTCTTTATCAAAAGTAAAAATACCAAACTGATCATCAAAAAGCCCGAAACCAAATGTAAAGCAAACTTGTCTCATATTTCTGCATGGTCCCAAGTGAAGGCCCTTGATTTTGTCAGCCACTGAGCAGAAGAAAGTGTCCAAGTGCATTTGAAAAGGAGTCACAGTAGTGAGCAGGTCTACCAGCAAATTAACAGGGAGAACAAGTTAAGGAGAGGTAGCACCCCCCAGAGACCAGGACCTCTGTAGAGGAAGGGGGATACTGGTGGGGTTGTAAGACCGGTGGGATAAGGTCAAGGCTTCTGTAACATCCATTACCACTTTGAAGGGAAGATGAGTTAGTGCCTCAAGGAAGGACATCTCTGGTGTGAGCTCAGAGGATCAACCTCAGGATCGTGGTCTCAAGGTGTTCTGAAGCCCCTATTGCGTGGAGGAGCAGAGGCAGAGACCAGCCTGGCAAGGGAACAGCATCCTACAAGCACTAAATGTTACCTCAGCATGACCAACCCCTGAGGTTTAATCAATGTCACACAGCAGTCCTCTCAAAGTATCAAGGGATTAGTTTAAAAGCCGTGAGGTATTTTCCAGGGAGGTTATGACATTTATTATACGCTATCTCTCTGCCTGTTAGGCTGATCCATAGGTGTTAAAAGAGAGACGTGAAGCTAAAAATAGTACTTGGTTCACAGACTGCACAGAAATGCAGCTCTGCCCGCACCTCCCTTGGAGCTAGCAGTCCTCTCTCGATGGTCTCCCATTGTGCTTAACACCCCCCTGGAAGCAGCAGTGCTGTCCATCTCCCCAGTCTGCTCAATAATGTGAACTATTCCTCACTGTCTTATGGGCACCCATTTCACAGTAACATCTTCCAAAGCCAGAGCAGCCTTGCAGATCTTCCTATGTGGTTGCAGCCTCTGATGGCCCTCTCTGTGGTCCTCAGACCTCGGGGAATGTTCCTGTGAATCTTTCCTTCTCTGGAGTACACAAACCCGTGAACGTGAAAGTATGTATCTGAGGACACATACCCTTTCCCCCTGCATTCCTTGCAGAGTTGTCTAATTGTAGAGCATGCTATGTTTTCTCCTAGAAAAATATTTAGTATTCTGAAATTTTAACTTATTCCTTTTCTTTTTTTTTTAAAATTAAAAGTGCATCAAATATGCCATGTTGTTGTTTCAAAATGTCTTAAGACACATAAAATCCCTTATCTGCATCTCAATACCCCGTCTTTATTCTACCCCTACTCAGGGAATGGTGGAAAAGGGGTCGTCTTCTGTGTAAGCATCTAGTCCAAGGTCCTGTGAGTGGGAGAAGCAGAGGGTAAGCTGGTTACTCAGAAGGAGTGGAGGAAGAGCTACCCATGCCCATAGTGGTCTTAGGCCAAAAGTTTCCCTTCTCGTTGCAGAAAGATAGCCTGGCCTTCAAGCGTCCAGCAGGATTTTACCTTGTTGGTCTTTCTGGCTCAGTGTGTGGGGTTGTCACCCAACTGTGCAGTTTCCTCAGGCATCACATCATCATCCCCCTGCTTTCTGACCAGGGGCAGCACACTCATCTCCACAAGAGCTTGCCCAGTGGGGCTGACAGCCTGCAGTGAGCTGCTGGAGGGGACAGAGATGTGTCTCCACACCCAGACAACCCTGCAGCCTGGGGGCCAGTGCTGCACAGACCTCACAGGCAGTGGTCCTTCTCCTCTGCTGGGCACCCAGGAACTTCTGCATTTTCCTGTCCCTGTGGTCAACGCTGGCTGGCCAACTGCTACGGGGACAGCCGAAGAACTGTGGGGCAACCTCCTGCCCACATCGCTGCCTGCTTTCAGACCCCTCTGCTACATTCACCCTCTGCCACATCCTCTCAAGCTGCGAATGGAAATATTTCCTCTGCCTATTGGTAGCACTGACTATGAAGACCAGGGCAGCTGCCTGTATTTTCCTTGTGCCCTCTAAGAGTTTTTTGCAGATTGAATTGACTTGTAAGATGAGAAGGAATGAGCTAGGCGAGAGGAGTGATGGCCGTAAGGAGTCCTGGCGGCTGAGATCCCTGCACCCGGGCTTGGACAGAGGGGATGAAAGCTACTGATAACAGCATCAGGTGAGCTTGAGGGTGGCAATACACAGTGGGTGCTGAGTGTAGGGGGACCTAGGTGACAGCTACACCTCCCCAAACAACAGCCACTTCCCAGTAAGTCCTCACCTGTCTTCTCACAGTCATCCTGCACCCCACAGCGGGAGGTACCGCAGACAGAAGAGCCATGTGGTGTGGCAGAGAGATGTCTGCCCAGAGTGGCGAGCCGATGTTTCCAACAATGCCGCCTTGTCGGGATGTGGCAGTCTCCAAGGGGGGAGAGGCGATTAACCGTGAATAGCAGCGCCGTGTGCTTCCGGGGCAATTCTTCCGGGTCATTTAATGCAGATAAACAAAACCCACAGCAAAGTTAAAGGCAGCCCCGTAGTCTGGCCACAGCTATGAAGGCAGTAGGTTTAGGAATTAGGTTGCTTCCAGAGCTGCTAAAGATGTGGAGAAATTAACCGTAGTATGTTGATGTGAAGATTTATGAGAGGATCAAGGAGATATGAAAATGAAAGAGTCAACAATATCAGAGCATGACATGAGATAGCGAAGTATTTTATTTCCATTGCTTTCAATATTATCTCTTGGTTGGCAGGAAATAATCTGAGCAGGGAGACTGCATAGCAGAGGTATGGAAAATAGATGTGATCATTTTCCACAGACGCAATGAGCACCACTCTAGATATTTTATAACTTGCTAGTGTTTTATGTCATTTCTTCAGACATCTGTGCATTAGAGTGACTGAGAACTGCAAATGATGTATAGTTAAGATATCCCCCTATAATTAAGCTGAAATAATGCCGGATTATTCTAGCATAATTATAGGGGGCTATTTTAACTATTAGCTCATTAAAAAGCTATGATGCAAATCTCGTTCTGAAGGAGACGAAAAAATGAGTGTATATGAACAAAATGTCAGTGGTCCTGTGCTGAGACCAGATGGAGAGGTATAACTATACTCAATTTATCAGTCAATATATTTAATTATAGCCAGGCTTGGATGGAGCCTGCAATGGCCTTTTATTATGTTTAGTGTTTGCAGACGGACATGGTGATTCAGAAACGCTTGGGAAGGGAATGCGGTACCTATGCAGAAGGGTGGACTTTGGCTGAAATCGGGCCAGGTTTCACATGAAGCCCTGCCACATGCCCCTCTCCAGATGGGAGCCGTCCTTTCGCCCACCTTGCACTTCAGGTGTGGCACACGGTGCTACAGAAGCTGGTGCTGCAAGGCTAAAATCCAGGAATCTGCATTTCGGTCCCACAACGAGGCTGGCCCCAGGAAGCATGGAAGTGGTCGCAGCCGGCATAAGCCCCACTGGAGCATGAGGCGCTCATCTGTGTCTAATCTGCTTGGGGTCACCGTTGGTCAAGTGCTATGGAGCAGAAACATCACCCGGTTTTGGATAATAAAAGTGAAGCAGTGTGCTTAGCAAGTCTGATCTCTGACAAAGGTCATCCTGGAAGGGAGCTGCCTGCGCCCGTGTGCTCTCTTCCAGTGGCCAGAAAGTTATTCTCCATCTCATTATCTTCCCCTCTCCCCTGAAGAACACCAAGGGGGTGAAGGCACGCAGAGCAGCTGGAGGGAGGAGCTGCTGCCTGGCTCCCTGCACTCGTTGCAGCCCCAGCTCAGCTGTGCTAACCAGCAAAAAGCTGTCCTGGGACAAAACCCTGATCCCTCTGTGCTTGCAAAGATAAGGGGCTCTCTTGCCTGGCCCTGTGTATAGGGTGGGATACAGCTGAGGCACAGTTTAAGCAACTGACTCCATTGAAACTCCATGTTTTGGGCTTTTGTGATCCTTCCCTCCGGAGGAGGGGATCTGTGTCTGGCCAGGATCAGTCCCTGGTCTATCATTAGGGCATCACTTTACAAGGGTCAGGTTTTCCCTCCCAATTCAGCCGCTGCTGCTGCCTTGCTCAGGGTGATTAAGAAAACAGTTTGCTTTGCAAATGTGGTCGGGTGTGCCTGCGCTGCCCAAAGGGGCATCTCATCTCTGGCATCCGACAGCGAGCGGCAGGGCAAAATAATAGAGCAGAGGCTAAATAAGAAAAATTACTTCTTGCCCTCGAGCATTATGGCAACAAATGGTGAAGAATGTGCCCTCGGGGAATGGCGAAATGAATGAGATGAATGTGTAATGTCCAATAACTACATGTCGAATCAAAGAGCATACTCTTGAAGCATGAAGTTAGCAGGGGCTGGTGAATGCAAGAAGCAGAGGGTCAGCTGGGAAATTTATTGTTGCACAGGATGGCACGGTATGTAAATCTTGCTGAAGAGCTCTTTGTGGTTGCTGTTGGCTTTTGGAGGGGTAGGTAATGAGTGTAAGACACTGTTTTATAGGAAAATAATGAAGGAGGAAAATCAACAGAAAGGCAGAATGGCAGCTCAGGCGAAATTGAAGTTCCACCCAAGTCTCTCTGTCATCCAGGCCTCAGCTCCGAGGGCTGGAGATGAGGAAAGGGGGGGGTTTCCAATGGAGAAGGAGGGGGAGACGGACTGGGAGAGGGGATGGAGCTGGCTACAGCTGTATGTTGGCATTTCTTTTTCTCCCCTCAACTTCCCCCCCAGGTGCCTGCTCAGCCCAGGAGCAGCAGTGCGAGGCAATGTGGACAGGGAGGCCCCTTGAGGGGCCAGGGGCCATAGCACGGGGTATTTTTATGCTTGACCGAAGGACTCACAGCTAGAGGTGATTGGAAAAGGACATTCCTGAGTTTGGCCCCGAGGGATTTTCTTTCTTTATTTTAATTTGATTAAAGGCTGGCTGAAAACTAAGAACATGACCACGTGCCTGGGCAAGCTGGCAGAAAGCGTTCGCATGTGCATGACGGACGCGAGCAACTGGAAGCAGTGTACACGCACCGCCTTGTCGGCTTGTGCTGACTTGACAGTGCGACGCTGGTGAGTGAGCAAGCGGTGCGGTTATGTAAGTGAGCAAGCGACGTGGTTGCGTGCATCAAGGTCTGGAAAGAGCTTCAGATGATGTTGCTGCCAGCGACCCCCGGGGAGCATGGCTCCAGGCTGGCGTGTCCTTGCCACCGGGGAGATGCTCTGTGGGAAAGTGGAATTGAGCACCTGGAGGGACTGTCACTGGTGAGACCAGTACCCAACGCCTCGGGAGCCACTGGGTGGCGTATGAACACTTACATACATAAAAGAGCAGGATCCGTGGAAAAAAAACAAGGCAGAAATATATGTAGATAATTACGTGGCCTCTCTTTGGACTGGGGAGAGAGCAGGTGAAACCAACCCGGCATGCATTAGGAAAGTGGTTATATGTCATGCCTCCTTTAACAAATAAAAGTCCAGATGATCAAGTATCAAGGAGTAAAGTTCAGGGGCTCCAAAAGCAATCAGCTAATGAAAAATCACAACTCAGCCTCGCCTCCGCCATGCAGGGCACAAACAGGGAACCACAGGGGCGACAGCGGCTGCAAAGCCCCTTGACAGACAGCTGCCCAAAATCATTCCTGCTGCTTAAATACCACACTGGCAACAGTCAGGAGTTTCTCTTTTTTGTGCCTTACTCAGCTGGGCACTGGTCGTGCCATGGCTGCAGTTATTGCGGTTGTGCAGTCCCTCCAGGTGCCGATGCAGCAGAATGGCTGCGGGTCCCCGGGCACAGCCCCGCTCAGCTCCGCTGCTCAGTGTTTTCCTTTGCTATAGGGACAGCCTCTCCCGGGCCATCGCCTTTGCCCACCAGGGCTGAGGACAGCTGGCTTGCCAGCAGTTGGCCCCGCAAGCCGGCTAAAGCCAGGAGGGGGATTTCAGCAGGAGTCAGGAGACAGAAATGCTTTATCTCAGCACCCTCCAGACTCCTCACATTTTCCTCCCCCCCTGGTTTGTCCCTGCCTGATCTATAACTCTTGCTGTATTTCACGGGCTCCTTTCCCTCTGATAGCTTAATGTGATTAAGAAAATATTTGTAATGTTTCTATCTCAGTTTTGCTTGTTGCCCGCAATTCCCCCTCCCCCTGTAAGAAAGCAAGCTCTCACAACCTTGTGCGGCTGGGCCAGTGTATATCGCAACGGAGAGCCACTCGGAGAAATAACTTCTTCCCTGGCAGGGTAAAGCCCCAGAGCAACAGAGGATTGGAGAGACTACCTAGCTGTGATGAGCGTCTTGAGACACATTTTATCTCCTCTTACCAACTGTCAATACAAATGAACAAGAAGCTGGCTTTGAGGATGTTTCTTTTATATGATGCTGGGGTTGGGACAGGAAAGGAGGGAACAGCGCTGAGACAAATGATACTATTTCAACTAATGCAAGTAAGCATTTGTTCTGAGTGCAGCAGCATCGCTATGAACGCTCTTTAGCATCTCTGAGAGCCCCTGTATTTATTATATGGGAGCCACCAACGTGCTTTCACGGTGTTCGGGCATCAGCACAAGCACCTCACAAATGGCAAAAGGCAGGAAATCGGAGTTATCAGCCAGGCTGGGGCTGTGTTTGCTTCTGTATTAGCCACGCGCAGTCTTCCACCTTCCCCCCATTGCGTGAGGTGTATCTGCTCTCAGCTACCAGTTGTTCATCACTCACTACCCACCACCACGTTGCTGGCAGGCTATGGCTGTCCCCTGCCTGTGGCCATTGCGGGGGCAAGAAGGGGCATGCAGGGGAAGAGAGAAATGGGTAAGTAGTGCAGGGTGGTGATCACCTGGAAGCACACCGGCTCTCCTCTGCCAGCTGAAGGAAACCATTTTCATTCAGCCCGGAGGAAAGAAGGAAAGTCGAGGTGAAGACTCATCTGCAGCTTGTCCATCCCCCAGCAAACCATGGCAAGGGTGTCCTGCCCGGCCGTGGGAGGTTCCCTTCCTGCCTCCGCAACTCAGCGTCCCCTCTGCGAGAGGGAGATTGTTCCCCTAAGGAGCTGAAGTCCTCACTGCCTGAGACCGGTTTGAGCTCCGTGAAGGGACAGTGCTCTGTGACTTTTGGGAGTGTCGATGGAGCAATAGGTTGATGCTGTGGCTGCTTTCCAAAGTGATGCCTGGGAAGGGGCCAGGTTACTGGGAGATGGCTGCCCTTCCAGAGCAATGGCCTAACATGCGAGCCCTGATGGAAGAACAACACTCCTGCTGTGAGGGGAAAATCTTACATCCTTGGGAAAAGGGCTAGGAGGGCACCTGCACTGTCGTCCCCTTCCTTCAGAAGCACAAAGGTGCCATCTTCCCTGTCCTGCAGACGGGAAGCTGAGGCAAAGAACAAAAACGTATTGATTTTCACCCATTGCAGAGGAAGTCCTTGGTGGAACAGAGACCGGGGCCTGCATTTCAAGTTAATGCCCTCAGTGTCTCCTCTTCACTTGCAGGCTCTCATGAAGACCCCTGTGGTTTTGGGAAAAGTCACTTCATCTGGATCGAGATCAGGAAGCATCATGATGGATTTCGACTAACAAACGGCGGCAAAATAAGAAAGGAGAAAGCGAAGCCTGGCCCCTCAGCAGACAGACATTTACGCACGTCTTTATCTGTAAAGGTTTCCTCAGCATTTAGCATGGATGTAAACTCTCTCCTCTGAATGGCACCCAAAACGCCAGCTGGCTCCGGCAGACTGCAGGAGGCACACGAGCGAAGTCTAATGAAAGCCCAGGCACAGCATCCCAAAAGTGACAGTCGCTCCAGTCTCAAGTCGGATCGTGAGCTGCTGATTCCCCCCAGGCTAGCAGAGGGCAGAGTGATTTCGGAGGGTTCCTCCAGCGTTGGGGTGTCACTGTTCAGCTGAGCATCCCCTCTGATTGACTCCTTCCCCGCAGCCTGCCCGTGGCTGCAGGGTTGATCACACTGTATGATCTTGAGTCAGCAGGAGAAGAAAAGATCATTACTTCTTGCCTTTTTTTTTTTCTTTATTCCTTCCAGGATAATAGAGTCCTCCCCTCCCCAATTTTGTTATTCACACAAGATCATGCAGTCCAGGACACTCTGTCCTTAAAGACAAAATGAAAAAAAATAAGCAGAAATAATGATATAAGTCAGAGAATATTACAGTTAATGAGGAGGACTGCCTGCTTCGCCTCCCTCTGCACTGCCCAAGAAAGTGCCGATAAAACTAGATAGATATGTGACTTGATGTTGGTGCCTGAATACATTAGTCAATTTTAATCTTTTTATTTTGCAATAATTATGGCATCGGCTGTGCCCTTTCTGTCTGAGGGAAAGTTTATAATGCTTGGAAGCACCTGGGTAAGAAAAATGGGGTTTATTGATGTCTTTTCAGATGATGCTTCGGCACAATGTTGCTTAGGGTCCCAGTGCCCCCAGAGGATGTGTTCCCACCCAGTGCCAGCCCCGGGCTCCCTGCACCTCGTGGCTGGGTTTGTGGGAGAGCAGGGCTGGCCTGGCTGTGGTGTTTACATAAACTGGGGTCCTCTCTTCACTTGCACCATGAGCACATGTCCTTGCTTTTCTCATGCATTTGAATGTCTCCCCGCTCCCATTCTGGGGGGAACGCAGGGATGCTGAATGTGGCCTCAGGAAAAGGTGCTCTCCAAAGGTCCTGGGACCCAGGAATGGGCATCATTTTAGGTGAACTGGTGGGAAATCTGAGGGGCTTCGTGTGCACCCTTAATGGCTCACCTGAGCTGGGCAGCATCCCCTTTTACCTATATGCCTACACTGCCACATAGCACTAGCCCTCCACCTTTGAAGTCTGAGATCTACAGCTCTAGGACTGTAGAAGGAGATGACGGTGACACCAGAGTTTCTATTTGCGTGTATCATGAAACATGCAGCACAGCCTCCTATTTAAATAGCAAATTTTGCCAAAGCACGAATGCCTCCTACGAGGCTCAGGGTGCCCTCAGCTTTCACTGAAGTGACTTGCAGCCGAGGGCACTTGCCACCTCCCGGAAGGTGCTGAGTGGTGGGTAGCACGGCATCAGGAAAACCGGGCTGGGGCAGCAGAGGCGGAGCTGGTCGATGCTGGAGGACATTGTAAGTGCTGGATGATGGAAGTGTGGCATAGCACCTGTTTCACGAGGTCTGGCTGAAATCGATGCTATTAGTCCCCTGCTTTCATGAGTACTGAACGCACCCACACAATGTAAAAGTAGCATCTCGCCAATCAAAGTCAGCTCCGTCTCTTTTGCATCCACTTTGCTATTATTCGTGCTTCACAGCTGGATCAACTTGTGACACATTGCAGTCCTTCATTTTTCTTGCTTTGGATTACAAGTATTTTTAATGTTTACCTGCTTAGAGAAATAATGCATTTTACCCAGTGATAAATGTACTTTATATTTATTCAGAAGGCCAGCTTAGATTATGAATCCAAAGCTGATGAATTAATTAACTACTTGATGGATCAAAGCAGAGCCATATACTTTGGGTGTTGGTTACACCAGGGAGGGTGCCTAGCAGGTCAGTCCATTGAAGGTGTTGTATTTCTTTTATTTCAACATTTCTGGATTTCAGAACAATAAAATGCTGCTCATGGGTAAACTTACTAAACAAAGGAGACTGCCAATGGGCCTGACAACGTTTCCTTGGTAACATTTCTTAGCTTTTACCCCAGTGATTGATATCCAAGGATAGCCATTTGCTTTCTGCAGAGGAGCAGGAGAATATGGCTCAATGATTCTCTTCCTGGCTCCTGAAAGCAGAGAGAGGAGAAGCAATCCATTACAGCTGATGTGGCTTTACTCATTATTTTAAAAAAAAAGAAAAAAGAAAAAAGAAAAAAGAAAAAAGAAAAAAACCCAACAACAACCAAGGGAAAAAAGGGAGACAAACTGCGCTTAGAGCCTGATCCAAAAAACTCGCTGTATTTGACAGAAAAACTCTTTGACTTCACAGGGCTTCAGACCAGACTCCTGATATGTGTTTAAGACTGACCGTAATCTGAACACATTTCCTTGTTATGCTCTTTGCTTTCCTCAATTAAAAACCTTTCGTGCAAGCAGTGTTTCTTTTTTCTGCTTGTGCTACCTAGCCCCACTGTTCATGGGGAGCCCTCAATGCCACTTACCCTGGGAAATAAGCAGCCATGGGGGACTGAGTCCTGCTTTGACGTTGCAGTAAGATATCCCCAAATTTAATACAACCGAGGAAAACTGCATTTGCAACTCCAGTCAGAGCTAGTCAAAAAAGTGGGTTTAGGTGTGTGAGGGAGACAGGCTGGCAAGTCACCCTTCTACAGATGAAAACCCCTGCATTTCTCTCACCCCCCATCGCCCTCCCATCCCTCTCCAGCAGCTTTGCAAGTGTCCTCACTGTTTATTTGCAGAAATACCCAAACGGTGCCACTCATGCCGAAGCCCTTTGCAGGCACCCAAATGACAACACTCATGCAGTGACTGCAACCGCTAACAAACGTGCCTGGCTGGCAGTGCTCCAGCAGTACTGCCAGCTTCAGTCAATAACGGCTCCGCATCAAACACCAAAATCCATACCAAATTAGTCCTGAAGACCCAGGAGACAGCTTTCCCTCCTCTGCAGGCATGCTCCTGGCACTCTGCAGTGGCTTTGGCTGAGCAGAGGAAGAAGACTTTGGGTGATTTTGCAGCTCCTCATCGCAATCCAGGGATCTGGAGAGAGAGCTGGGAGGGCAGCAATGTTTTGGCCCCATTTGCTTCTCCTTGGCCATGCCCCCAGCACAGTCCCATTTGCAGGGGGCTTGAAGGAAGTTGTCGTGCTGGCTCTGTGCTCTTTGTCATGTCCTCCCCAGGTTTCTCTTCCTCGCTAAGGATTTTTCCCCATCTTTCCCTTTTTCAGGGTCTGAAGTGAAGGTAGTTGCAGTTCTGCCCTCCAAAAGAGGGGCTGCCGGCTTCAGCAGGGCAGCAGCAATGTGCTCCTTCCACAGGGTTATGGGAAGAAATGGGATATGGTCGTTTGAACACCTCAGAAATCATTGCGGCCAAGCAAAAAGAGGCAAATTCATGAAAGAATACATCTGGTTTTTGGATGGTTGGATACCTGAGAGTTTCCTCCTTCCTTTCTTTCCTGCAATTTATCCCGTGTGCTTCTATACCCCAATTTTAGCTTCCTCCAAGCCTCCCGCAACCAAATGTCCCTTTTTGCTTGTCTTCTAAACCTGCCACAGTACACACAGCCCTTCCCCATCTTTTCTGTGCTTCTGCCACAGGACCCCTCACTCCTTTGCAGCCCCCCAAATGCCACCGGTGACCCCAAAGTCCTTAGTCACCAGCAGGAGAAAAGCAGAGGCTGGTGTGGCTGGCTAATGGCCTTTCCCATCAGCCCAAACACCAACCCTCATGGAGCAGGTGGCCCCTTGCAGCTCTCATGGCTGCTGCGGTCTGAGGTGTGTGCGGCAGCCGGGGAGCTGGGTGAAGGACTGATGGACGGGCGAAGGACAAGCAGTGGGATCACAGCACACCTCACTTCTGTCAGGGAAGGGGCTAAATCGATGAACACACAACAAATCAATGCTGTTGGGTTTTTTTTTGTAATGTGATCTTTTCCATTAGGATGCTCACCACTGCTCCATTAATAGTTCACATTCAACTGCCAGTGCTGGGCGGCACCCAAGGCCTGAGGAAATGCAAAATTAAAAAAATATGGACTGTAATTGATCCAGCAAGTTGTATAATCATATGATACAAGTGGGAGATTTTATTTTTGTAAGCCGAGTACCTTATTTTCTGAAGCCTGAGATACATTCACACATTACAGAAGCATTATATTGCTTATAAAATTATCCAGTCCTTTTTATAATCCAGCATCAGTACAGCCTGTCCCAAATAACTCTTTTTAAGATGCACTCCACAGCCATACTGCGTACATAATTATTTCTCTTTGTTTTTCTCCACTATTTGTTTCATCCAGTGTCTCCCTCTTTCCAGTGAGGGATCATCTGTACCTGCAGACATAAATAAAGCCTGTTAGTCCTTTAAGGACGCCCTCCGTGTCCCAGCTTCAGCACTTCTGTTGCTGTTTCTCTTTCCTAAATAGAGACATTTTGGTGGATGGCTTTTGAGGGTTTGGTGTACAAGGCTGTGCCTGTAGAGGAAGGGAGCGGGGTTCTGTGGATCCCCTTCCTCTCCTGTGCAGAAGGAGAGAGGTGGCCAAGGGGCTGCAGTCTGCGGGGGCAAGGAAGGGCCAGGATGCCTTTACAAACAGGGATTTGTGCAGGGATTCCCTCTCCAGGGAGAGGGGCTGCTTTCTGCTCAGAGAGAGGATATCTTTTTCCCAGGATCTGGGGAAAGGGTGGCTCGGGCCGAGCTCTGGGACATGGTGCTGGGCAGCCAGCCTGGTCCTGCCCAATGATACCCGGCATCCCGCCTGACACCAGGGACAGAAATCTCGCTGGGGTGACAGGCACATGAGCTTTGAGGTCATCTCCTTCCCCTTTTCCTGAAAAGATCACTGAGCAACCCAGCAGCAGGGGCTGGATCTTCAAAGCAGGGTTTGGAGGGAATCCAAACAAGAGTATGGCAACTCCCAAACTAGGGAAGCTCAGAGCCCTAGGGAGGGCAAAATAAAAAGAAAAGCAGTGGAAATCAATCCCCCCCTTCCTGGCCAACCGGTCCTTCCCTGAAGGCCTGCTGTGAGGCCAGCAACTTTCAGGAGCCTCCTGTGTCTCTCATCTACAGGTGAAGTCTCTGTCTACCTACCTCCACACCCCCTGGAGCCCACCTGTGCTCTTCACCCTCCACAGGACTTGGTCCCTGGTATCACTGTCAGCCCCTGCTGCCAGCTCTCTGCCATACGCCTTGCCTTACCCTTCACTCCAGGCGTTTCCCCAGCTGAGCTGCTCTCAGAAAAGTCCATTTTCTCCCCTCCTGACCCCAACTACAACCACCAGAAGAACCAAACAAGCAGCCTTCTGCTCTGCTGCCCAGCCGCCCCTTTCAGCATAGAGCATAACATGCACAGTCAAGTGCAGGCAAATACATTGCAAAAGCTACGTCATCCGCTGCAGACAGCGTCTATCGGCTTACAGCACCAAAATGAAACTTTGTCCACGGGCACAGAAAAGGAGGAGGTTGCTGAAAACCTTCAGACTCTGCACACAATCCAGGCGAGCATCCTCGTATTGTTAGGTCCATGCTTCACAGCTTTACCTGCTTTCATATAGATGGAAGGCATATAGAAAAATTAACCTCTAGGAGCAAGGTAGCATCTTCAGAGCAGATGTTCAGGATCACTGGCTTGCTCCAAGCCCAGCTAGAACTGATGTGGTTTTGTCCCATAGGTCTATAAGTTACTGCTGCCACTAGTTTTCAGGGGAATGTGCAGCTACTCTCCAGAGAAGGCAACTCAGTCTTCAGTGACCTAGTCCTAAATGTCGCAAGGCAGAGAAGAACCACCTTGAGAAAAGGCGATATCTGAGGAAGGAGACTCCTCATTGCATTTGGACTATTGTCCAGGGCTTTGCTGACCTGGAAGTGGGGGGGACGACTTTCTAGCTTTAAGGAGAAGGTCAGACTGACTGTTCAGAGTGAGGAAATTGAAGTTAGGCAGCCCCTATTCATATCTGGGAAAAAGGATATATGCTCTTAGCCTTGTGTTGTGTACAGCCTGAATTAGTGAAGTAACTACACTGTAAATCATCCCCTTCCTTGCAGCACTGTTTTTCTCCAAACAATGGAAAGCAGAAAGTGGAAACGTGCTGATATGACAAGGGGGGTGGAGGAGAGGCAAGGTCAGATGTACTCTTGTTGCTGTCTTCCTGGCTGTAGACATACACTCCTCGCTTCTCTAAAAGCCAAGGAAAGATTCAGATACTTTAAAAAGCTATATTAGCTGTGTCAGACCCTTGCCCTTTCTACCTGGATGCATGTGGCACGTAACTAAGGAAACTAAACACGCTGCAGATGCCTTGGTTTGAAATGTCTCTGCTGAGAGCTGGTTGAAACGCAGGACTTCTATTCCGGAAGAAATCCTGACATTTGCAAAAGTTCGGTTTGGCAGAAAAATGAGTCATTTTCCCCCCAAAAAAGAAAATCTGTGGGGAGGGAAGAAAAGGAAAAAAGAATTGCTTGGAAAAATTGAACCATTCCTATTCTTTATTTTTTTCCTCCATTGCAGAACAGAGGAACAGCTGCCTCCGTCTCCTGAGGATCCCCCCAGCCATGAGCCGAGCAGCCTCAAATCCCAGCAAGCTGCTGCCTGCGCTGGAGCTCCCGCGGCTTTGGGCTTCCTGCAGCAGAGGTGAGCCAGGCTGGGGCCGGGAGATGCCATCCTCGCAGCAGCATCACCTTGAACTGGCGGGGAACCAACCCTGCCTCAACTGACCTGCTTCTGCAGCCCAATTTCAATTTTATCTCCCTCTCAGTTTTTGGGCAAAAGTTTGTTTTGCTGGAAAATTCCTCACGAGCCTTTCTTGATACATTTGCATGTTACACAGTCACTCCCAGGTTTGCTACTTTAAAAAAATAGTGTTATTTATCTGAGGGGAGGAAAAAACCCCATCAACGCAAACTGTCACATGGTTGTGTCGAAGCCCTGCACCTCACTCCTCATCTGCTGAAAGAGGCCACGGTGACAGCACTTGCGTACGCTGAAAGGGATTGTACCGAGATGCTGGAAAAAACAACCTGTTAAGATGACTGGCTCACTGCTCTGCCCGAAATGGCAACATTTGAACACACAATACGCTCAAAGATGATTAAGCCGGGGAAGTGTAATGATATGTGAAACCAATTTTTATTAATACCAGACTGAAACGCACAGTCTTGTACGAGGGAGAGAAATCTCCGTGCTCCTAGTAATGGAGATCAGAGCCTTAATGATCATTACGCTACTAAAACTGTACACTAATACCACAGCAGGTCATGGGGGTCAGAGCAAATGCTTCTTTCTTTGTATTACATGCTTTTATGTCTTCATTTACTCCACCAATTCTCTCATTATTTCCTCCTCATCTGCTATTCACAGGCGTAATTTCTTTGGCTGACATTCCCCTCCTCTCTCACTAAGAGACTATCGATATTACATCATCTGCCTCGCCACAATGCCTCATACGCCACGAGATATGTTGGAGCGGGTTCCTCCGGGACTTGTTTTCCAGCCACGCTCCGTCTGAATCAGTGAGGAAGCGAGGATGCTATGCAAAGCCCCTAGGTGCAGCTGGAGCACAGTCCGGGCAGCACGGTGGCCGCCGTTTCAACTTCACTGTCTGGGCGGCCATGCCCACCCGTGAGAAATCCATATGCTGCCAGTTGCTCTTGCAGCCTGCCTTAATAAGCCGTTAATGAGGAAAATAATGTAACAAATTAATTGAGCCCACCCATGAATTAAAAAGGTTGATGGAGTTACTGGGGGTTTACCCCAACGCAGCAAAGCAGAATCCTTTCCTATTTGTCCCCCAGGAAAAAAAAATAAATCTGATGATCATGGATTAGTCCTTATAGCCTTAGTATAAGAGCAGCAAAACCTGCCCATCTCCACTCGGTAAATATATGTCATTGAAGCGGCATGACCATTCTCACAGCTCGGTCCTCTTGGCTGTGTCACTGTAAATCGCTGGGTGATTAAAGCCAGCTAATTTCCTACAGTGCCATTTGGTTTTGTGGTGTCTTCTGCTCTTTCACATGCTGCTGTCTTGCAACAGGGTCCTATGAAACAGAGACCTTGTATCATTTTGAAATATATTGTCAGCTGGTTCAGGAGGGAGAACTCTACCATATTTTTCTTATGTTTTTTTTCTTTTCCTTTTATTTCCTGATTCAATACTGCCTGCCTTCCCTTGCTCTTAACTAGCCAGCGTTTCCTACTAGTGGGCTGTCTGCAAAGGAAAGCTATCTAACTCTGAAATTTAATAAAAGCCTCTTAATGATTTGGCAGTGCGTAGGGGAGAGAGAGAGAGATATCTTTAAAAGCAAACATTACTGCTAGGGTGTACATGTAGCTTAATAGGATTTTCTTCTTTGTGAATCTGAGCTCTTAATAAGACAATCTGAGATTAAGGAAGAATGGGAAGATTTTATTTATTTAGGTATCCAGCTAAACATGTTTTGGCTGTTTTCAGTGAAAAGTGTGTCAAAAGATACCCCACAACCTAATTACATTAAGTTGGGATTGTAATTTTTCCATCAGTTTGTAGCAAAACACCGTTTCCCCATCTTCTCTGCCGTTTTGCCTGTAATTTTCCTTTTTCCTTTACCCAGTATCTCCTCCAAATTTCTTTCATCCCTCTCCTGTTTTTTTTTTAATACTCTGAGGCCAGGCTGCTTCTTTCTAGAGGATGACTGAGAGGAGTGTGAAAATGAGTCGCACAAGTCTTACTCACGGTTTCCTCTGTGTTTGCCCTGCATTACTGGGACAGACCAAAGCTGTACAGATGAAAAGATGCCCACAAACTACTCTGAGTAAGCTCCTGTTTAGGATCCTGTAGTGCAGTATATGTTTTTTTCCTAAGACAGGATGCTCTAAACCAGCAGCCCCTGTAAAAGATAAGCAATTTAATTATAGCAACAAGATAAAAGCAGAAATGGCTCTCAGACAAAACCTCTGACGATTAGATCAGAAGTGATGTGAAAGGACACCCACTGAGGAAGAAGGAACTCGGCACTGATAACGTGAGGCACTACGGCACGGACCTCGGAATATCATTTCCTAGTTTTTTCCAAAAATAAAAAGCCTGGGAGCTCATAACAAAGGGGCTCACAGTTCTGTGCGGCAGCTGTTTCTTCCCCTTTTTAGGTCCTCCCTTGCATCCAGGCCTGATTGTGTTCTGACATAGAGTAGATGAAGTGTAAGAGAATAGTGGAAAATGTCATATTTTAAAATACATTTACCGCAGCATGTCAAAACTAGAGAGAATTGCAAAGAACATCAGAAGGGTCTTGACACAGCAAGATAACTGGGCAACATTATGGCAAACGAAATGGAGTGTGAAAACTCCAGGAGGCAATGCAGAATAGAAGAAATAATTGACTGTAGTCACTCCAAGGAAAGAATATATCTGTATCATCAAGGGAAGCGAAATGAAAGTGGCTGGTCACCAGTGGTCCAAAAAGTAGTTGGAGAGATGCTAAACTGTAGATTGAAAGTGTTACTGGGTAATGCTGATACAATGATGTAAATAAATGGTGCAATCAGCCTTTAGATGCTGCATATATATGTGGTCATCATACTTTGGAAATGATGTGGCAGTAAACAGAATAGAGTTCAAGAAGGCTGGCGGAAAGGAAGGGGCATGGACAGATTTCCAAAGAGACTGAAAACATCAAAACCACGTGGCGCAGAGTGGAGATAACAACGAGAGAAAAAAAGAGAAGAGAGACAGGAGAGCTCTTATTCAGCTGTCCTCAAGCCTAAATACAGGAAGAGGGAGCACTCGAAAAGTTAAAACCAAGCTGAAAAACTCCCCTAACCCATCACACAGCTCACCTTGGGAATTCATTTGACTTGTGGATATCCCAGAGTTTTCTTGCTGGGGGGCCATGTGGTCCATGTGCTAAGCTCAGTGAGGAAGCTGCTTGTGCAGGGCTTTTCAGTTGCCACCTCACTTATGCGACGACATCCATCCCAGTCCTCCATCGCTGCAGCCCAGGGCGCAGCATTTGTCCCGCTGCAGCCCGGGGTGCAGCGCTGGACCTCTCCTGGAGGAGCCGTACCCGAGGCAGCCTTTGCCTGCAAGAGCTCAGCCCCACTGCAGGTTTGAACCTGGATGGCAAGCACACTGTGGCACAAACCCCTCGGATGAGGCATTGCAAAGCTTTTAGAGCCTGAAGGAAAGTCAGGCTATGAGCGTTCTGAGTTCTCTTCCAATGGGGGTGTTTCGGGGCACAGCTCCTGATCTGAGCCCTGGCTCTCCCAGTGCCTCTGAGGTGGCTCAGGTGCAGGTGACACCGCTGATGTCGCATTGCATGGCAGCCAGCAAGTCTTCTTGCTGAATGAATGCTGCAAGCTGATTACCTCTTCAGCAATTGCCAGCATTATCACAGGGGTAGTAATGTTTGTAGCTCATTTTTTGATGAGCTACAGAAGCCCAGGGCACGATCTGCCAGCAGTGACAAGCCAGGCTGTGACCTCCTGAGAGCAGAGTGGTTGCAGGAGTGTGACAAGGTGGAGACACCCAGTTCTCTGTGTTTGGTGAAGCGCCAGCACTGGGTGTTTCTTCCTAGTGCCCAAATGAGTTTGGCGCTTCTTTTCCTCAAGCTGTGCATCCACATTAGCAAAGGGATTTTTACTTCTTTAAAAGTAAAAAAAAAAAAGTAATGTCTGTGTCCTAAACCCTACTGTATGAAAAAGGAATGGAGAGAGGGCATGCTTCAGTGTCAGCATGGGGCTTAGGAGAAGGAGGTTGTGTTCCCTCCTCTGCTATCAGCTTCCAGCAGTCTCTAAGACACATGCCAGTTCCTACTGGGATTTGCTTGTAGACCACAAACTGCATTTTAAGATGTGACCCTGAATCTCTTTGAGTGTGCCCATGCCACCAAGCTGGGTTTTCTATTTTGCACTGGTCTCCCAGTTACCCACACCACCAGTTTGCACAGTAGCTTTGCACTGGAGCAGGCAAAGTAGTGCCGATGGGAGGAAAATCCAGGCAAGGAAGACAGGATAATCTGTGTTGGGATCCACCCTCCCTCCACAAGTACGGTAAAGCTGGGAGCCACCCTTGTCCCCCCAGGATGCCCCAGCAGTCCTGGAGGTCTGTTCTGTTGAAGTTTGAGAAATGATGGGACAGCTCTTGCAATGTGGCACATGCCTGATGGTGCACACTGTGGTTGCACTCTGTTTCCTCAAAGCACCCACGATCCCAACGTGACCCAATCAGTGTACCGCATTGCACCAACACAGCATGTACTCTGAGGGCACTGTCTCTGCTCTTGCGGTCCCACCTGCAACATGGAGGTGATGCTGGAGCTGACAGAGCCATATCACTGCATGGCGTGCTACAGGGAGAAACACAGTGAGATGTCAGATGCTGAAACACAACTCCTGTGTGAGGATCAAGGCCAGAGAGAGCTGCCGTGCTGATGGCCAGCGTGCAGAGGCCAGGTGTCACCCCAGGCACACGTCCCAAAGCATGCACCATAGGTCGAGGTGATGCTGTGGGAGGAAGGGGGAGGACAAAACCTCTGCTGCCTGCTTCTTAGCAGATCTGCCACTGTGCAGTTTTCTAACCTCAGTTTTGCTATCTGCCTCTCTCTTGAGGAGCAGATAACTCACCTCCCTCCCTGCCTCTTCTGTCACAGGTATTCCACTCCCTGATACAATTCGCTGGTCTCCATTTCACAGGCTTCAGATGCACTTAAGCCTTTGAGCAGTTGCCTTAACTTCAGTGAAGCCATTTGCAAAAGTAAGAACCACTCAAGTGAAGAAGAGTTTACCTATAATTTGCAGCAATTGCTCGCATTTCAACTCTGGACTGTGTAGCTTTTTGAGCCAAAAAGATTTAGGCGGTCTATATGCAGGATTGTTGCATTCTCCTAAAGCAATGAATGATTCATTCCAGTCGTGACTGAAAAGCTTAGGGCTTGCCTACAGTTGGAAATTTACCAAAATAGTTATTCTGGAATAAGTCTTGGGGTAGCGGCTCTTCTTTTGGAATTAAAATGCCCACACAGCGTTTGATAACAACGTCGTTATTCTGGAAGAGCTGTTCTGCTACATTTGCAAGTGTTGACTTCCTCATGTCAGAGGCTGCCGAGCAGGTTATCCTAGCTGTGGGATTTAAAACGAGGCGGTAAGAAAGGGTTTGTTTTGGTGTCTGAGCATAATAGTAGATCTGATCTGCAACTGCGTTTTTGAGAGACTCATAAAACTAAATGGGTGGAAACAACATAGCAGATTATTAGCACCAAGGTCCTCTGCCGAACTGGAGGCGTAACAGCGCAAAGGAACTTACTTTATGACCTAATTTCTAGTTTAAGTTTTCCATCAGAGATTGCCTGGGACATAAGGACACATTGTTGTATTTTGGTCATATGTCTTCCTAGTTTCATGTTACACTTGCTAGCAGAGAGGAAGATTTGGTTTGGCCCTTGCTACTTCTCAACACCCTCATTTCACCACACGCCCCCAAAACTGATACAGCGCAGGGCCAGAATGCCATCAGGCCAACTTACTTCTTCTCTGGGAACATGAAATCTGGCAAGTCCCTCAGATACTTTATTTCCCAGCTTTTCCCCATAGTGCTAGCTGGGGGACTGAGTCCAAACCCAGCAGGGCTTATCTTCCCTGCAGATGTTAAGGGCCACTTGTGTTGACAGGGACCATCAAGAGGGCTGCTGCCCAGTTGCACCCTGTGCTGCGTGGTACAGGTCTTCATGGGCACCAGGTTTCTCATGCTGGGACTTCCTTCAGGCTAAGTGAGGACCACAAGCACGAAACGTTACTCCAGAAAAAAAATCTGTGCCACATCCCCATATATCTGAGGGTACTGCCTCTAGCCCCGTGCCTCCCAGCCATATGGAGACCTGCAAGGCTCATGGTGTTACGCACGCCAAAACATGAGGCATTAAATTCAGTGTGAGGTAATTTTGACCAAATTCTTTGGGTTTGAGGCCTTTGTGTGTGTGTATAGGAGTACTTTGTGGTTTTGTTAATGCCTGAAGATGCAGCTGCTAGGCAGTCTCTGTTGTTAAAAGGGCTGTTACCCCTGGAATGGCTCTTGCCTTGTGGAAGGCAACGAAGCACAACGAAGAAGGTGAGGCTCAGCATTCCTGATATTTGTACATTAAAAATTAAGAGTAATTAATAAAACAAAATAAAGCTTTTAGGTCCTCAGGATACATTAAAAAAAGTGCCAGAAGGCACAATTCCTGCCTTTCCCAGCCCCTTCCAGTTACCTCTAAAAGCCAACTGCTGGCAGTGCCATGGCCAGACCTAGTCTCCAAGTGCCCTCTCCTTCCATTTGGTGGACACACCAGAGCAGACACTGACTGGGGAAGGAATGAGAAAGAAATAAAGCACTTTACTACCTGTGCAATAGACTTTATTGCCTGGTTCTTAAAATATCCCCGTGGCCTAATATATGCCATAAAGGCAGTTTAGGCTCTTAATAGATAAACAAACATAAACAGCAATGCACAGGCAGGATTTAAGACCATCCACAAACAGTTCATTTTCAGGCATTGTAAACTGGCAGGAACACATTAAAATCTATCCATATTGCTGGAGAAAGTATAACTGGGAAGGGAGCCTAGAACATCTCACATGTTTCTGCCCCAAGACAAATGTATTCTGGGCAAAGATTACCAAAGTAATGACTAAAAATTACATCCAGGCTTGGGAGAGCTGTTTTCCATCCTCCAGGGTGGCAATGGGGACAGGAAATCTCCGTGAGTAGAGAAAGGGGTGCAAAGAAGGACTCAAACCCCTAAAGGTTGAGTGCCGTTCTGCCTACATTTTGTGCTCCAAAGATATTACACAGGAGACATGAGGAGCAGCAAAAACCTCCAAGTATGACCAACCTTGTGGCTCCAGGCTGCACACGGTGTTTCCATGGGACAGAGAGTGGGGCTGGGAGTGAGGCCGGCTCCATCTTCCTCCAGGCAGCAGCAGCTACAGCAATGCAGCATGTGAGGAGGACAGTAAGGTCTGAACAAAGCATGCCATCATACTCAAACACAACGGCAGCAGGCGGGATCTGTACCTGCAACCCAGATGCTAGGTGGAACCAAAGTCACGCATTTCCCGAAGCCTTCTAGCAGCGCTGCATCCCCAGGCTCTGTGCATGGTAGGTTGCTTCATAGCGACACAAAGTAGCCTTGATGCTCAACAGCCCTTTCTGCAAACTGTAATTACTTTCCATCTCCTCTGTCCCATGAGGGCTGGCAGCGCGGCTGTAGCGTTTCAAACGCAGAGCTGTGCCTGGCCTGAAAACAGAGGGCCAAACGCAGTCCTGGAGTACTCAGGGACATCTGTGTTCATTGTAGTGAAACACCACCATTAGATTTGGTCGTGGGACTCTTTAACAGCCAAACCGCAGAGAGCACTTTTACTCCTTCTCTGTTGTAGGGTCTCAGGAGTCACCATTGCACGTCAGGAGGAAAAACATGCCTTCCTCAGTAGATGAAGGCTAGGAGGGTCTTATTTTCCAGATATATTTCAGCTGATTGGATTTATCTGTAAGCCAGATATGAGCAAGATGAGAGAGAATTCGAGAGAGAAAATTAGATGCAATTCACCGGTAGATTGTAAAAATGGAGATTTAACTTTTTATGCATGTGTTCCTTCCAGGAGCCTGAATTATCGGAGCTAGTATTTTCCTAATCACCACTATTCTCTGTGTACCCTCCTTCAGAGCGTTTCATTCCCTGGAAAACCGATGGTAGTTCATGAAAAGGCAATTACTTGTTTCCTCCTTCCCGCCTGGAGGAGGAAGAGGAGTAAAAGGAGGAAGATGCCCCAAGGGTGCCTTTCCACTTCTGGAAAATAATAGCTTGCAAATGCAGATGATGCTTTTTTTGTTTTTATCCTTCAGGAGACTCTAGGTAGAAAAGACTTAAAAACCAGCCTAGTACAGGCTTGCCTGCAGAGGTTAGGAGTGAGACATGCACAGGCTGATGCAAGGGTTTTAGGAAGCAGTCAGGGATTCATCAGGTCTCAGGAGAAGACCGTTTGACCTGAAGGACGTGCCTGGCAGTATGTTGAGAGACCAACCCATGGCTTGCTAGAAGAGTGGGATGGAGGATTAATGGGTGATGAGGATGCTCTGAAGGGCTGGAAGATACAAATTGATTTCTCTCTGGTTAATAACCCGAGTAAAGCACCTGGATCCTGCCTGAGGAAGTCTGTGGGAGAGACGGGGTGGTGCAGCGGTGGCCGAGAGAGGTTTAAAACCACCCATGCTGGGAAGAATTTATTGACGTGGCAAGAAAAAAGCCTGCAGGCCTCTGAGCTGAGCTAGCAGTTAGCAGGGTAGCCCACGGCATCGGCGTCAAAAGGCTGGTCGGTCGGCACAGTGAGAGGGCATAGGATAAGTGTTAATGGGCGTTAATGGCCAGATCCTGGAGACTGCATGGGCACCCCATGTCATGCTTGCTGGCTCACAGGGGCACAGCACCAGGGGCTTACCCTGCTTTCAGGCAGCAGGTCAGGGGTAGAGGAGCATCTCCGCTCCTCGCCAGGAGCAAGGCTGCATGGGAGCTGGCTGTTTCCAACCTGCTGCGAAGCATCTTGCCCGGAAGTTATAATTTCCCTCCAACGGTGCTTTTATTTGCATTTTCTGCGCAGCCAGCTAGCCAATGTGTGGGAACAATATTTTCTCTTTATTTGCAGGTATACCTGGAGGTTTGACTCCAACTTGCCTTGGTATTCCGATAAGAAGATATTAAAGCTGTTATGTTTGTTATGTTAACAAGCTGTGGTGTTTGTTTTAGTTTAAGGCTTACATTTTCTGCAGTTCAGCATGAAGCTCACTGTACTTTATGAAAAAATTTTAAAAAAGCAGTCAGCTCTCAGTGCTCTGTTTATGTATTTCTCTTTCAATCCTTTATTAAAGTGCTATTAAAAAAATAAGAAGCTACATAAAAGAACCTGTATCTCTTTATTGTAAGTGTGCTGAATGGGATAACCAACTCAAGGAACCTTTAAAATACATTTACTGACCCATTTACCTTCCTGAAATTGATGTATGCTTTATATCCAAGCTTAATTTAATTTCCATATTAACACTATTATCTGTAAATACAAAGGGCATGAAGTCTACCTTTAAGAGAGAGAAACAGATCGAATTGCATGAAATGGTAGCAGATGTTATTTTTCTCCAAGAAATTCATTTAAATGAATTGCATAAAAACCCACAGAAAGAATTGGGGAACTGAGCCTATGCTTCTTCTAGAAAAATCAGTTTGTGGCAGTTGTGTTCTGGAAACATGGCCTATTATAAAATAATTGAAAACTCCAGTTTCTGTAGTAAGGGGCCCATTTTTAAATACAATTGATTTGCGGGTGATGTACCCAACAGACTGAAGAACAGTTGAAAGCAAAGTAATTTTCCCAACCTGCAGAGAGTCCTGCCCCGATCTCAGAGGCCATTTTCTGTCAGATGACTTTCAAGAACTTTTAAATCTATCCTTGACATTGCAAGGGAAAAATATGACTGCCCCAAGCACTCAGCCATAGCTTTAGCAGCAGGTTGAAGACTGCATTTCCATAGCAGAATTTCTTTCTCCCTGAAAAACTAATATATCTTTCGATGCCATCCGCCCAGATACATTCTGCAGTGGCTTTGCCAAGACGTCGCCTCTGCTCAGGTGAATATTCATCAGGCTCCAATTTTCCTATGCCTCTCTGGTCTCAAACCGCAATGATTGCTTTTTATGCCTGAAATGGGTTTTCACAATGCTGCACGCAACCTGGAAGAGTGGCGGCTCTCGGTGGTTTGTACAGTCAGCTCTTCCCTCTCCCATTCCATGGCTGCCAAGCATCTCAAATACAACTGTACCTCCAAGACCAATTAGTGCAACAAGAAATAAAGAAAAGAAAGGAAGATCTGGTCTGGAGGTTAAAAAAGAGGAGAGAAAGGGCAACAAGTCAAAGCAATGCAGATATAGGTTGATTTTTTTCCCTTTCCACCATTGCTCCTATAATTTAACCTGACATTCAACCTGACAGGGAGGAAAGAGGCAAGAGGGTTTTGTGGTTGAGGAAAAGAAGATGGAGGAGTTGTTCCCTCTGTTCCCAAGAAACCTGACAACCCATCTACGCAGCGCCAGAGAAGAGATCCCATCATCCTGCTCCCTGCGGGTGGACTGCTTCCAGTCTGTGCCCCAGCTCTTGCTGCCTGGCACATCTCCATTTATTCGCTTTAAAAATCTCATCAACCCTAAGCAGAAGCAGAGTGCACTCCAGGAATATCCTCTCTGTCATTGCTAAAACAGACAGATGAGAAATTCACCCCTTGTTGCCTAAGATCACTTTCCCATTCTCTTATCATTACAGGCAGATCCAGCCCCTAAGCTCAGCTGTGTCAGCTTAGCGGTTTATTCTTAACATTGGCACTTGTCAGGGAAATAGAAACTGCAGATTTCCTGGTGCTTACCACTGGAGAGACTCCTCCGGTAACCTGGTGAGGTCCCTCAGAGGAGTCTCAGCATAGTAAGTAGGAGTCAGCCCACAGCAATTGCCCTCCCTATGGGAGGAAACAGTGGCAAAGAACTCAGTCCCACGGAGGTAGGACGTACCAAAGCCTCCCAAACCCCAGCATTTCCAAAAGACAACAAAGCAGATAATAAAATAACCTATTCCCTGCAATGAAAAGCATATGCAGTGGGAGAGATCCTCAATGGCAATTCAACAGAGCTCTGTTGACCTCAGTGAAGCTTCTCAGGTCTGGCCCTTCAATTTTTTTTTTTTTAGTGTACACTTCTCACTATTTATAAGGGTAGACTTACTTTCGCACTATAAATCACTTCATAAAAGCCTATAAGGAGAATTAAATTTTTTTCAGTAAATCAGGCCATAGTGGTTCAGTGGATGTGCCCAGCCGTAGGCACGTGTTTGACAGGACTGAGATGATCCCCCATTTGGAGGTTATCAAAAGGTGCATATGACCTGCAGGGGAGGAGGGATCATGTCTGTGCAGCCTGGTGCAGAGCTAAGCACGCCCATTTCCATTCCCTGCGTCCACCCATGCTGCCCTGGCCCAATGCAGCCCTACCAGGACCTACCTGCTGTCCTCCTGAGACCCTGTACTTAACCTGCAAGCTGTGGAGGAACTTTGAAGGCTTCCCCAAGGAAGAAAATACTAATTTTGTGGCAGCTGTATCAGCCACTGCTGCAGAGTTGGTGCACGGTTCCCCTGGCTTAGCGACTGACTCAAAGCATGACTGGAGAAATTCACAGAAGAAAAAAATCAACTAAATACATAAAACATCTATTAAATAAAAAATGGGGAGTCCCTGGACTCCAAACTGCAGAAGGCAGGTAGAGTGTCCTGTGGGACGTGCTTGCCTTCTCCTGACAGTGCTCCCTGTCCATCTCCCATTGGCCCCCATCAGAGACCCCCAAGGCCCCTTCTTGCTCTCCCATCTTTGCACACACGTGGGTGTCTCCAGCTTACCCTGCTTCCCAGCACCAAAAGTTATTGCCAAAGCCCTCTGGTAAATCTGAGGGGGAGGAAGATGCACGAGGCAGGGGAAGGCTGCCTGAGGCTGTGCTCTTTGCTGCAGCCTGAGACATCTCAATGTGCCATGAAGGGGAGGTGGAGGGTGGCCAAAACCTCAGAAGTGTGGTTTCAGCAGAGCCAGTGGGGAGTGAGGGACAATGCCTGAGGAGGTCCTGGAGTTGGAGCTGAAGTGAAGGGGTTGTTCTCCAGCTCCACTGGCTGTGGAAAGGGCTGCCTGGTACCTTCAGTGCCTGGGGTAGGAGGGGCGGGAGTGGGGAGGGAAGGAAGACACCAGGGACTCCATTTTTGTCCCCTGGTAGTGATCTTCCCTGAAGACCTGCCCTTCCTCAGCTTTCTGGTTATGGAAAACCTCTTGGACATAGCGGGGAAAATTGTTCCCAGGGCCAAGATGGCTGGTCACCTCTTCTCTGTGTCTCTACATGGAAGGTGAGGAGCAAGTTCCACCTCTGGAGGGAAGAGGATGGGAGAAGCAACCCAGTGGGACCGTCACAGGAAGGCGCTGCCTCCATGGTCATTACTAATGGACTTTCCTATAGGGACGGGGGAGGGATTTCCCATTCCTACCTCTGAGATTTGTAAAATCATCAAGAGCTTACTATGGGGGCAGAGCAGCCAAAAACCTGCCAGACAAACATCTGCTAAATGCAACTCCCGCTCTTGTCTCAGCTGCTCAGGAATAGAGGAAAAGGACTGACTACAAGAAGCATCACTTAGGTCCCATTAAGGGCACAGCTGGCAGGGAATATCTTGTCAACCCTGACAGTCTGAAAGTGCAATGGATCAGCTCAGGACACTTCAGGCCTTCGGAGCGAGTAAAGCACTGGCTGGTTTACGTTGTTGCATAGCAGCAGCAGCAGCATACAAGGGGGCAAGAGGTTAGGGATGCAGTTTCTGTTTTAAAAAAGTGATATATTTTAACGACTCTGCCCAATATATGGGGTAGCATGAAATTGTGAATTGTCCTTTATTTTCCCAATGCGTTTTGAACATAGTCCATGAAAACAGCTTTGAAGTTGAGCAGAGGTTTAAAAGCATTTTATTATATGTGAAAATAAAGATACATCTTTAGCATCTTGTCTCATATTCAGAGGAGATAGCCTCAACCTTGATTTTCCTTCCAACAGCACCTCCCTCCCTAATGGCACATTCTCTTTGTTCACATTTTAAAACTGAAGTGCTTAACAGCAGTCAGAGCCCAGCAGAAGCAACCGTTCAGCAATGGAGCATTTCAGTCATAAGGAGAAAGCAATAAACAGGCTCAAGGATTTGGATAGAGAGGAAGAGACCAAAAGGAAAATAAACTCTTTTAGTATAATTGAAAATAGGTCACTGCTTTCTTCTCCTTGAAACTGGATTATCACATTTTGGAAGTAACATTTTCAGACCCATTTCTCGTGGTATTTTTCAGTCTTCTGGCTAGGAGATATGCCTCAACTTCAAGGCAAAGTCTTGGAGGCGACATATATCTCATGCTACAGGAGATAAAAGTTAATTTGTCTTGTTCTCTGTTTCCTGAAGCTCAGGTGTGTTAAAAGGGAGAGAAAGCAGTATTCCCAACTAAAACTGGATGCCCACTATCTGATTTTCAAAAGCTTCTCAGTCCCTCAAAGGCTCAGCTCAAAAGACCTCCTCCAGCAAAACCTGGCTTTAAAAATGTGAGTGGTCCCATTGGCTTCAGCAGAACTCCCACAGGCTTCATCAGTGACTTCTGTGATTTGTTGGATTAAGGCCTTCATGTGCTTACTGTGCTACAGACTTCGATGCCACCACATGTTCCTGAAAATTAGGAATTTCTCTCTTTTCAAGCAGAGACATGGGGAACCAGTATCTGGCCAAACATCTTATGGAGGAACACAACGTTCTCGAAGTCAGTGGTGCTACACAGACTCATCAGACTTTTCTAACCGCAGGTTGTTCTGTACATGTGCAATAGTGAACTTAATTTTAGCTCCAAAAGTACAGTGTTCTTATGAAAAAAAGAGATCCCAGGGTTTCAGGGAGTTTGCCTAAGCCTGCAGGGCTGGTAGGGTACTAGGCAGTGGTGGGCACACCCTGTGGCTCTGCTGCATGTTCCCCAGGTGGTGTGACCAGAGCTCGTGCCGGCTTGGTGCCGGAGGGAGAGTGCAGCACAGAGGCTATGGCAACTTAATCTGTCTCTGCTTGGAAATATGGGAAGGGGCTGCCCTGGCCCGGGCGCTCAACTTGCTGCCTGCCCCACAGGTTTCTCCTGCTACCACGGGCAGAGCTGGGCAGGTTGAGTGGAGGAGGCAGCAGCCCATGCAGCAATACCCACTGCCAGCCCACATCCCTTGGAGCAGGAGCAGGGAGACCTGCTATACGGGTTCCCCTCTGGCCCCTGTCCCAGCCTGACCCTTCATCCTTCCTCTGCCAAGAGGCCTGGCCCACTAGTCCTTAGGAGGACATGGCGTTGATGCCATCAAAGGTTGTGGGAGATGGGAAAAGCAGTGCCGTTCTCCATTCCCAGCTCCCTGAGCACCTCAAATTCCTTTCAGCATCTCTTCACCACAATGGTCCCCCTGAAACACCTTGCAAGGCCTTGCAAACATGTGCCTTTCCCTTTCCCGCAATGTCTCTGACCCCTCTTTGCGCCAGGCATCACCACCCAGAGCCCACTGACTCTCCCCCAGGTCTCCCACTCCACTTCCTACTATTCCCAGTATTCCCTGTTTCATTTTAGCACTGGCATCAAACTGCATTTTTCTCACTCTGTGAAAAGCTGCGGCTGGTTCGGGTAAGATCCATTATTTGTGCTGCCTGAGAAGAAATGCTCTGCAAGTATTTTGTTTTTCCTGATTTTCAACCCAACCAATTCTGCGCTGAGTTTAGGGCTTGGAATAAAAATCTGACAGTGCTCAGTGTGGTCCTCAGTCACAGGCAATTTCTGCTCCTGACTGGAAAGTGAAAATTCAGTATAGCCTCCATGTGAACCTGTAAACCACCACAGGCTTAGAGATGAGCTTTACGGACTGTTCAATGCACCTGGCTGCTGAGATAGATAAATGTATAATTTTACAACATTTCTAAGCAACACGAGGTTCGTCTGTTTTGCCTACGAACCTCTTACACAGCTTCAGCAGTAACACAAAGTCCCGAAGTGGTGAAAGCTGTTGCTGAAGCAATGGCCTTATGCCAGTTTGTACCATCTGAGACAAGCTCTGTCCAGTATATATAATAGCAATTACAGTGCAGGGTGCGTTGTACATCTGACAAATTGAGCTGTGGCATAATCAATAAACTTAATTACCTATCACAGCCTGCCCACGTAGTACACAATTTTAATTCAATTATAACTCCCAAAAAATGATACATAGCAGAGCAGATATATTTATCAGTGAGGTTTAAATCAGCTGTGCGTGTCAAGGCTGACACTTAAAAATGAAGACGTTTATAGTTTCTGGAGCCCAAAGAAACCCACATAAAAAAGCACATTCTTTTCTTCTCAAAATAACCAAAAATGATCTGTCACTGATGGAGGATTCTCTGCCCAGAAAATGAGCCCAGAACCACAGTAAGTAGCACATTGCCTCCCCAGAGCCCTGAGCATAAAAATTGACCCTCCCACATACATGCGGCAGCGGGGGGAATCGCAGAATCATCTCCAGTGAAGCGGCCAACAGACTCCCCCTGCCTCCACCGTCCCAGTCTCTGGGAAGCAGCAAGTCAGGAATATGCCTCCTAACCCAATGGGGCCAGAAAGGGTCCCCAGCCTGCCTAGCACAATATTAAAACCCAGAAACCTTGGTCACAGCTACCCCAAGTGCAAAAACTTTCCACATGTGTCCTCACCTGAGAACTTCTGGTTTTCATCTTTAGGGATCTCGTTCATCTGTACATCTGCCCCTTCAGGTAAGCAAGTTTTAATGTTCATGTAGCCTTTACCGTGAGATGTGATTTAGGCAGTCCCTTCTCTTTTTTCTCCTTGGCTTTCTCTCACCAACATCAGGAACAGCTTTTCCCATCTCCTGCATGACTTGGGATGTGGGTGGGGGGGTGGGTTAGGTGCTCTGTGCTCTTGCTCTAAATATATCTTTCCTATGACAAATACACTGGGATGTTACACCCTGAGGAATTAAAAATGACTAGCTGGCAAGGAGCATAAAGCTAATAGCAGAAAAATTAATCAGGAACAACAGCCAGGGGATTCGCTGCACAACTTAAAACCAACGGGGTGTCCTGGTCACCGAGGCAAGTCCTTTGCTATTGTAGACACCATGTCCCATAATCGTATTCACAAATGTTATTCATGGCCTGTTCATACCCTTTTGTTCTTGTGCAAGTGCTGTCCTTCAGCATAACAGCTGTTTTCCTTCCCTGGTGTCTACCCCCACTATGTTTATAGGCAGCAATCAGATCCTTTGTTTTGCTAGCTTTAACAAGGCGAGCTCCTCCTCCTTCTAAGTGAGGCTGCCTGTTCCCTGTAGCACATCCCTGGGTCTGTTCCAGTTGATTTTGTCTTTTGTGGATGTGGGATACCAGGTTGGCATGGATGGATTGAGGTCTTACTGGTGCCTTCTACACAAGCATGGATCTTTCCTTTTCTCTTGTGCAAAATACCTGGCCTCTGAATTGCTTTGACTGTTTTTTTGCAACAGCACTAGGTGGTTACAATTGCCATTAAGTCAGGTTTGACAGAAATCAGCCCATGCACGTCTCCAGACACTTTCCATCCCAACCCCTGCCTATGTCCTTCTTGAGGCTGTTTGTCTGAGATATATTCTTGCAAGGATGGGCCCATGCCCAAATTAAAAATGTCACCTTGCTTCCTTCTTCACCCTTAGGCAAAGCCTATTTTAAAATCCATTTGGAGTCTCTGGTCTGGAATTGGATCTCATTTGCTGGTCCTAGTTGTGTCCGTCTAGTGCCAGTGACTGTAATGCTGGATGCACAGCAGCCTGCAGCCATCCTGGAAGGAGCCATGGACACCCCACAGTGGTGGGAATCCAGCAGAGCCTCTCCAACCAGCATTGTCTTTTGCTCCTAGAATCTTAAACCAAAGCCATTCTTCATCCAAGTCCTACTCCCGTAGGCTTGCTAAGGCTCATGCAACCCTGTTCCTCTGTCTATCTCTGTGGAGAAATGCCTTTCCCAGCATTTCCCCCCACAGGCACAGCTGTATCTCATTTTTTCCTGCTCCCACTCCTGACTTGGCTGTGGGAACGGGGGAACCCCAGCAGCCGTTTCAGCTGGAGGCCTCCGGGTAGCACTTCTAGGAAACCTGGTCCAACATGCCAGGAGCTGGGACAGCCAAAGGGCTCCTGAATAAATGAAGCTGAGGGAGGCTCATTCCCTACAATCTCCCATCTCTCCAGGACATAGGTGCCAAACACCTGCCCTGTTGGCTCACTGTGTCAGGGCAGTTTATGTGCCATTATAAATTGGCCTAATCTTCATCAAGGAAAAAGACTGTGCTCCTGCTATGTATCATCTGTGGCTGAGGCTATCAAGACAGTTTTTAGCGTTAAAACAAGGCACTAGGGCAAGATATAATTTTCTCCTTTCTCATTCTGTTGATTTTGACACATAAACAGGCACAAAAGCTACAGACTGTCTTGGCTTCAGCAGGGTTTTACCTCAGCAGTACTACACATAGTGGCTGACGTAAGGAGACAGCAAACCTTTCTCTCCCTTGTAAATCCTCTGCTTCTGCAGAATCTGAACTGTCATTAAAAAAAAAAAAAAAAAGACAAGAGAGTTTCCAGCCTTTTTGATTACAACTTAACCCCTAAATGTGAGCAGAGCATAATTGATGCTGTGCAGGCTTCCCGTTGCTCCTGCCAGTCTGAAACAACGACTCGGAGGTGTGCGAAGTCTGCTGCCCTTGTTAATGCACCAGCAGCGCTAGCGCAAATACTCAGCGATAACCCCAAGCCTGACAGCATTATAATTTCACATCATCAGAAGGGGTGTGAGTCGAAGAGGAGCTGGAGGCCCATGGCAGATAGGGAGCTGTTGCAGGGAGGGGAAAGCAAAGGGAAGAAAGAGAGCAGGGGTAGGTGTCTGAGGCACTGCCACCTCTTCTCTCGCCTGGCTCCCTTGGGGGCTGTCCGTCTGGAGAGGCTCTCCTGTCTGGTTACACATGGTCACTGGAGGGGACCTAGTGCTAACAATGTTATTATGTGGTTGCCCTGTTACTCTGCCTGCCCCTGCTCCCTCATTCCTTTGACACCAGCAGGACATGGTTGCCCCTCCAAGGGTAGGACAAAGATTGATATTTATGGAATACCCCGCAGACAGGGGTCCAAAGACCTTCTGAAAGTGCACCTGGTGGCTCAGACTCAGGGTCTTCCCCATTCTTCGTTACTCAGGACCAATATGCTGGGTGCAGACTAAGAGCTGGAGATAGTCATGGTCCTTTTTAGATAGTCTAGGAGAGAGAAGTAAAGACAGAGCAGACAGGGAAACCCAGAGAAGGCTTTACATTGCCATTTCTTTCATTTATTCATCTTTCACCTGTGGCAGCTAGTGAGGAAGGAGATGAAATCTGGGGGAACATCTCACCGGTGGCAGATGAAGTGTGTGTGGGGAAGTCCTTCCCTGTACCACACGCTGCCCCAACAGAGGTACAGGGAAAGGAAAGGAAGGGGGTAAAAGGCACTTTGAGGAGTCTGTAGGAATTGGAGGAAAGTTGGAAAAAGGGATGTAATTACTGCTGTGTTTGGAAAGATTTTATGCTTGGACAATGGCAGGAAGACTGAGTGAGAAAAACCAGCAGAAAGAGGACAAGAGAAGGGTGCAGATCAAGGTGAAGGTCTAGGAAATGCATTTTGTCAGAAGGCTTTTGGATGGCAGGTTATATGGCAGAGAGGCTGGAGAATATAAGAGACAGTGGTGTGGAGCCTGGGAAGGCTAGCCTGAGATGCTATAGAGCCAGCGGTGGCTGGAGGTGTCTCTCAGCTGACTTTGGACAGGAAGGTTCAAACTCTGACCAATTGCAGAAAAATAAAGATGTTGGATGTATGATGGGGGATTGAAGAGGCAGATCTACCCACAGGCTAATAGTCTGGTAGCAGATGAAATGGCTGGGAGACATTAACCAGATTTAAAAGAAATAATGTAAAGAGACTTCTGCAAATAAAACTAACCTGGCACTTCTGCTCTCAGATGCAAGGATATATTTATGGTGATTACGGTGGATGAGCAATGAATGTTCAGTTTTTATATTTTCTCTCCTGACATCTATTCTGATTTGCAAATGATAGGCCAGCACTCTACTGATTACAGGATTATATGACTAACTTCCAGCAGAAAAAGAGAAATCTGGGTTTTTTTCTGCTTGAGATGGAAGCAAAGTCATCAGCACTGAAGATTTGGCATCAGGGCTCTAGTTTATTTTCAGCTGAATATTGAGAATTCTGGGCAAACTCAGCACAGTCCATCACATTCAGATCTTTTCATGTGAGACTTAGCAAGACTCATGGCACTGACAGAATAGAGGAGAATGCAGGAATTATTAATGCCAGCAGTATTATGTAGTGCTTGGTATCTACCTTCCGGGAATAGTAGGAAACATTGCTGACATGCAGTACAGTTTTATTTATTTTTCACTACTCAATCTGTTTCCAAATTGCATGAATCCCACTTGTTAAGGCTGAGATGCGAGGCAGGATGATCTGGGGAGCGAAGTGGGAGGAATCTGCCTGTGTGCAGATATTCTGCATAAGATGTGCCTCACTGTGATGTCCTGTGTGAGTCCTTGTCCCAGGCGGGACTAGCATCTGCTGCTTTGTTTGATATGTCTGCATCCTGTCCCAGAAGGATATGCATCATTTGGAAATCCTCTGGAGGTCCTGAGGACAGCTTTACCCCTGCATGGCCACTACCCGCTCACCTAGTTTTCCTTTTACTTTTCCATAAAACTACTCTTAATAACATTTTGAGCATCACAGCTGTGCTGTGGGGCTAAGCTTGATGATATTGGGAATATATGCTGTGATCGTATGACAAAAACAATGCCTGGGTGTGCCATGGGTCTGTGTACCATGGTTAGGGTTGGATGCAGGACCACAGCATTGGACTTTTAGCCAGAAAAGTCCCTGCTCCTGGGTAACACATACAGTCCCAAGACCATGGGGTGGAGGAACCAGGGACAAGTGTGACTGCCCATGTGGGAGTCCCTTGTCCCTTAAAAGCCCTGTAAGGCAGGGGCTGGGGGGCAGAGCAGAAGGGGGAGCTGTCAGCCTTCCCAGTCCTTCTGATAAATCGGCACTGAATATTCAACTCCTTCACAAGCCCAGTGTGGTGGTCAGGGTTTGTGCAGTTCCTGGAGAACTAAATGTTCCAGGTAAGTGCTATTATTAGGTGTCCTGCAAGCAGAGGAGCAGAACAAGCAAGCAGCCAGCTTTGTAACCTACGGATACTGAATTTGAAAAGTCAGGAAGGACAGAAATGAGAGGGACTGGGAAAAGGTGATGCTCTTTCTGCAGACACAGAAGCTGCCCTGACAAAGACGTGCATATAGAGTGGGCAGAGATGCAAGGTAACAGCAAGGTTTGAGCTTCAGCTTAAGTGGTCTGACTTTTGGATCTGCAGAGAGCAGCCTTGCAGAAAGAGAAATGCCTTGGGATGCCATAGAGCTGGCTCTTTTCTATCTGGGGGAAGAGTCACACCTAGGAAATCAGAAAAGGTGTATGGGCGGCAGTGAACAGGGAGTACTTATTTGCTGTTTCTCGTAACACAGGGCTGGTGTTTCCCCTGAAACAAGCACGTAGTGGATCTAACGCTCACTGTGAGTGTGTGTTTTTTCACCCAGTGCATTGCTAACTCACTGAATAGTCTTTAATAGCCATCACATTTAATATAATATGTGTCGATCCAGGTATGATCTGCTGTGGAAGCAGAAGAAGCACAGCTCCCTGGAGCCTGGAAACCTTTGTCTATGGAGGAAACCCTCTGTGTGTACCCCATGTTGTATTTGTAACAGACCTTTTGCAGGATGAGCCCTGGTGTTCACCCCCAGAATGCGTCAGAGTGAGAATGGGTGAGGATGGAGAGGCGGAGCAAGCAATTCTGATGGACCTTTGGGGACTGCTGCTCCTGCATGCTCCTCTGATGCTCTACGCTCACATCAGAGGTTGGCAGAACTGGACCTAACCCAGGGCCAGCCCCTCCCACGCTGCCCATCTGTCATCAGTCTGCCTGTGTCGCTGCTGAGAAACTGGACTCTGGCAGGACGATTTGGGGTGAGACTGAGCGAAGTTACTTCCCTGCCTGGAAGAGAGCTTGGGAAAAATAAGACCAAGTGAAGGTTCCAGACATCCTCTGCCTAATGTCTGCCCTCCCCTGCAGTAGCAAGCTCAATTCTAAGTTTGGTCCTGACTTTGGACTTAAGTTTGGTCCTGGGTGGTCCCTAGATATCCTCTAGATCCTCACCCTTGTCTCCTGAGCTGACTGGCAGAGAACATAGCCCCCATGTAAGCTGCTGGTTAATCCAGAAGTACAATTTGGCCCTGGAGGAGCACAGCCTGGCAGGTGTGCTGCCAATGGGGATAGCCCAAAAGGACCTGGAGAAATTAAAGAAACAATCGCCTTCCCCCAGCGAGCCTTACAGCTGCTGTTGCCTGCTCAGCTGCTGCCCAGACAGCAGGCAGCAATGCCTGCAGGAGCTGGGGAGAGGGAGGGGAAGCTCTCCCTGTCCCTAGCTCCGAGGATGGCTAGCATGGTCCAGGAGCGTGGAGTCCAGCGTGCACTGCTGCCACGGCTTGTGTGGGAAAACAGGACAGGGAAGCAGAGGTGCGAGGCTCCCCCATGGCTTACAAGTTTGCCTGCCGGCCTGAAAGTGCTGCTGGCCGCCTGGCCAGTGTCGACAGCAGGGAGCCTGGCCTCAATGCCTCCTCAAGCTGGGCTCAGGGGTGTACCCCAAAGAGCTGCTGTAGGAGCACAGAACAAAGCAAAAAAACCCTGCCCGTCTGTAACCCCAAAGTGCAACGCTCCCTGGTCCCCAGGCTCAGGGCTGTACACACACACAGCCAAACCAGGGTCCCTGCGCCTGAGAGCAGAGATCCCCATGTTCTTCCTGCTCTCAGGAAGCTTCCCTGGGGACTGACTAGGCCTAATGGCAGAGATCAATAATTATTACTGCTTAATCAGGACTGGTTTAGGATAAATTCTATTTAATGAGGATCCGTTTTGCATGTAGCAGGCAATTAAAGGACGCTTTAACAGGAAAAAGAGGTGTGACATTCGGAACACGGCTTTCTGAAGGGACAGTGAGAAACAAAGGCGTATATTCTGCTGTTTCCATCAGTACCTGGAAGGATGAAAAATGAGTCCCTTTGCAACCCCCGCCACTGTGCCTTCCCCAACATGGTGGTCTCTGTGTGTGTGTACATGTACATGTGTGCAGCCACATCAGAGAGCTGCACCCAAGCTCTGCAGGAGACCTCACGCCTCACTTGCACGGAGCAGTGAAAGGCTGTGCAGTGACCAGAAAAACCTGCAGCCCACCATTTGCATACTCCAGGGATCGCTGTGTGAATCAGAGAGGGATGAAATAATTGTGAAGTGAGGGATTATCTCACTATACAGGACAAATGGAGGAAAAAAAGAGATGCCATTTCCAGTTTCATTATCCTTAATATCCCATTCACTGTTGTGGCTTCCCATGCCTCCCTGCCTTTTTTTTGTATTTTCTCCCCAGCATAGGGTGTGCTAGCAGGCAAGCAATGCTCTGACTCTGGGGGAGGAAGGCAAAGCTGGCTTTGAGACAGGCCTCCAAGCCTTGTGTGCACAGCATGGCATCTCTGAAGGAAAAACGCCCTTCCTTGCTGACACCAACAGCGGTAGCTACTGAAAGAGGAAGGGAACAACTTCAGGGAGAGCAGTGGCTTAAACGATACGTAAATAAAAATGACACATTCAGATTTCACTCACCCTTGGAACCTCCTCCTCCTCTCCTGGCACTGTCCTCCTGAGCCTTCCATATCTCCGGAGGCAACATTTTCAAACCACAAAAATAGACGTGTGGGAATGAGGAATGGCTCAAATAATTTCAGTTCCTCTCAGCTCACACCCCTCAGCAGTCCCAGAGGCTTCCACTGCCCCAGCAGCAAATACCTCTAGAGGGCAGCTCATACCAGCTATCTTGGGCATTTTTAGCTGAGGGAGATGACCAGGATGACCAAGACCTCTGGAAGCGACTGTTTCTCTGTCAACACGACGAGGGAAGGAGAACAACCAGTTTTGATTAGACGCACAGAGATTCATCTCACTGAACTTTAAAAGCTTGTATCACAATGGTAACAGTCTGGACTCTCTTTATAGTTGATGGAGAAAAAGCTACTTCTACATGTGATTTGCTGGATGTCTTTTAGACATATTTTTTAGGATGAGATGTGCTTACGCATCAGAAGTGCCCGTTTCTCTTCATTGCCTATAAAGGAGTCAGTATGACTAGCTCAGCTGTTGACGTGTGCACTGTAGGAATCTAAATTTGGGCAGATGAATCCCATTTCCAACTTTCAGACTGCTGAAGTTAGGTAACATGAATTCCACTGTGGGCATGTGCTAAATATTTGAATAGATGCTATTTTTTAATTCACCCTCTCCTTGCAAGACGACCACATCAGTAGGGTTATCTGTGGGAAGAGGAAACTGTGTGTCATTAAAACCAGAAGACATCCAAATTCTGTACTTGTTTCTGGCACAGATTACCATGTGAGCTACAGCAGATTCCTTAATCCCTCTGCTTTTTAAGCTTTACCACTATTCGATTTTCAAATGTTAGCTTACAATTTAATTCCTGAACATGCAGACAATACTTTTTAGCACTTCACTGTTCTGTTTTTTCCTCATAACATTTTTATGTGAACATATAATTTTGTGTCCAGATTCATTACATTTTGAGTGTTTTGGCTTTCCCCATCTCCTCTGGGAACTACTATACATTTCTTTCATAAATCTGAACTGATACTGAGAAGAGTATTTTGTATTTTCTCTCCCTTCTAATTTTCTTATCTTCCTTGAGTCTTCAGTTCTTTGCTGATGTGTAGGGCAGTATGTTCTGTTCCAGAAGACGACTTGGGAACAAATGCCTGCCAGAGAAAAGGCTTTTATAATCTATTGTGTGTGTGCCATTGTACTACTGGGTAGTTTGACACCTATTTCTGCTTGGCTCCCAGTTTCTTCTAGGAAAGGTTCTTTCATTTTGGAGACTTGGGAGAGAACCATGGAGGGCAACTATTGCTTTCAAAGATACAAACACTCACCCCTTACCCCATATGGCAAAAATGTGACAAGGGATTTCTTTTTAGTGGTAAACATTGATTAAAAAAATCGACAGATTAGGCTTAAAATCCACCAGAAAAGATGCTGTGCGGGGAGGCTTGTCACCATATTCAGATCATTCTGCCTAAGAGTCTATGAATTTTAAATGGGGGCAAACATCATTGCAAGCACCAGCAGGATGTTCACCACCTCCTAACAAAGGAGCGAGGAAGCAGTAACGGTTCCCTGGGGAGCTCATGACTCGCAGTGCAGCCCAAAGAGTGACGGCGGCTGCCGCACGGCCGGGGTGAAATGGGGAGGGAGGGCTCTGGGGCGTCTTGCTGAGGTCACGGCTGAACGGCTGGAGAGCACGTGAGGAGCTTGCGACAGCCTTTGAAATGAACAGGAGTATTTTTCTAAAGAATGCACACGAAAGAGCCACAAACATGGAGAAAGTGTAGAACATGCACCCACAAAGACTAAATTTAAAAGATGTGCTTAGCAGGGAACACATGCATAGCATATGGATGCAGCTGACGGAAGAGCTGTTGGACTCCATTCAAGATACCACTCACATAGCAGATGAACCATCATAAATTTAAGCTACACATGTCACATCCTTACCGCTAAGGTTCCCTTTAGTCATGTGTGAATGCAGTTTAGTTGTTGGATCCTGGCTCGCGAGCTTAGTTGCTCTCTGAGTGCATAAGCATGGTGGGCAGGACACATAACGTAGAGAAATCCTCAGCTGTTCGTTACCTTTTGTGAGTTATTAGCCCATGGGCTTTCTGCAGCCGCTACCTTGGCATTTGTTAGTCCCGGCACTCGCTGCCTAATGGGTGTTGCATGCTGTCCTTCAGCTCTTCAGCTGCTCGCTGACTGACAGGCCAACTTCTTTAACATTTGCCTTGATACATTTTGTTGTATTAAGTTAAGCTCCTTGAGCTGATTAAAAGCCTTCCAAGATCATATAATTGCCAAGCCTTCTACGCACATGCACACACGCACAAAGACAATCATTCTGAAAAGGAAGACAAATAATAAAACCTATTCTGGATCTCTCTAATTAGGATGCTAGTAGCTAAGTCTCTGTCCTCCGGCCAATTTTTTATATTACTGAGCCAATCCATGTCTCTGATGGATATATAAGAGTGCCAGGTTATTATTCTCCGGTGATTAGTTTCAGCTATCAAAGTCTTTTAATCCAAAATACAATGTAGTGACAAAACTGGTGGAACAGGCAAACATTTACTGAGTAAAAATCAGACATTCTTCCACTTCCATGCAGCACTGGAGTTTTAAGAGATTTCTCGCAGCTGCTTGCAAGGAATTAAAGTTTTAGATTTGCACTATCCTTTGGAACCTAATTTTATAAGCAGCTGCCGACACTCCATTAATTTGAATCCAAGATGCCCTCTGAGTTAGACTAGTGCTAAAGAAAGCATTAGTTTCCATTCCAAAATGTGCTTTATCACACATTCCTGCTGCCCCTTTTGCATATCTGTTTGACTCAAGGCAATAGCAGCATGCTATTTAAGCGCCAATTACATTTTGGTAATCCACACAATATTTTAGCAGGGAGAGGTAAGACTGAATGACCTTAAACCTTGTTAGGATCAGAAAAAAAACTCCAGACTTAAGCATTCACTGGAAGGATTTTTAGGGAAGTCTTGCGTATTTCTTGGTAGTGAAGCTTTTTAACATTATGCCTAACACTCAGATTTTATGGATGTACAAAACTGGAACTAAATTTTCTGGATTTTCAGGTTTCTTTTTCTCTAATGGGTCTAAATGAAATTAAAATTCAAATGCATTCTCTGTTTCTTTAAAGTCAGGTTTAAGCAGAATACTGACATTTATCACTAATGAATCTATATTATGGTAGCAGCCGGTGATACCACTCTGTGATGGCAGTTTCTTTCAGATTTGGGGCTGCATGGTAGAAACACAGATGCAGAGGCAGTCATATGATTTGGGGCTGTATGGTAGAAACACAGATGCAGAGGCATCTGTGATATGATTTAGAGGATAACCTGCTGTTTGATGACGCTGTAGCTGGTGCACAATTTGGAGGTTTCTTTGGTGGCAGGTTTTGTGGCTGATATTACTGTTATTGACTTGTGGCAAAGAGGTAATGGCAAGAGAAACGGCATGAATGTGAAAATAAGCTGGAGTAGAAAGCATAGGAAAGAAAAATTATCATTGAGCCAACTAAGGACAACAGTGTTTTAGGGTTTTTTTTAAGATCTTATACAGAGGTGAATATTAGTACCTCTGTGACTATGGAGATTTTCCCCAAATCTGAAATGCGTCATGGGAAGAAGATGCATCTTTTAGACAGAAAGGTAGACTGATGGTCAGAATCGGCTGGAACTATTCTGCAAGAAATGCCATGGTCAGTGTTGTAATTTATTCATCTAAACACAACTGGTGAACCTAAGAAATGAAAGGCCCTAAATGCAGAGGTGAGAAACTTTGACTAAACCGTGGGATGCACTTGAAGAGCAGTGGGTTCTGGCCAGAGATAAGTCTGGAAGATGACCTGAACACTTGATATTTTAAATTAACTTCAGGGAGCTAAAATTGCTGAAATGAAAAGCAATGACAAAGGAAGTGTTGATGGCAAAAGAAATCGAACTTCTGGACAAGTATTATAAGGATGAAAAGGCCAAAATCTAGAGGTGATGTGGGAGGACTGAGTCAAAGGTAACACATCTGTGATACTGGAGAAAGACAGGAAGGAGGCAGAGTTTCACATAGAGGAAAAACAAGCATCGGTTTAGCCATCCTGAGTTTAAGATTACAGCTATGCGATAAAAAAGTCAGAGAGAAAATTAAAGGTGTTGTTTTGTTTTTGTCAGAGGTCTGGATTTGCAAAGCACACCTGAAATTTCTCAGCTCAAAGTAGCTAAAGGGGTGCAAGACTTGAGACTGTAGGAGAAGGACCAGAAGGTCAGGTCCTTGTTGGACTCTTGTAAACCACCAGAAGTACAAGGGGACCACGACAAAGCGAAGGAAAGATGAGAATCAGTAAAGAACTATGTCACAAAATACGCAAAGTGAACAGGGCTTCAAGAGCAAAACGGCAGAGAAGTTTGAAAAGTAAGGGAGCAGAAGATGTAATAACATGCTGAGGCATTGTATTTGTCCACATCTAGCTAGTCACAAAGCTTGTTCTTGCATCATATGTGTAGAAACTCTGCACCTCAATAATTTTTACTTTATTTTAAATTAAATTGACCAACATGTGCCTGTATAAGATTCATAATGTTTCCATCTGCCTGGAACTTTAGACTTGCAAGCCCTTAAAAAGAAGAAAACATCTTGTATTAAATTTTCTAAGCAGACAAAATGCTTTTCCCTGTAGTTTAAATTTAAATTTATGTTTCTAAATTTACATATTCAAAAAGTTAATTTGAAACCTTTTTGGAATTTGGATGTCTCTTTTTATCCCATTTCATTTAATTGCAGCTACTTCTGGAATTGAGGCATCACCCCTGCAGCTACTGGATGTCAAAGGACAAAAAAAATAAATTGCTTGAAAGAAAACTGAAGCCACATTTCTATTCTGCATTTGAGCTGCTGACATTTTCTAGATAACACCAAGAGATGTCAGAATACTGGCTGTTAAAGCAGTCTATGTTTGGAGCCTATTAAGTTGAATTCTGAGTGAAGGGAAATGTGAAGACTTCTGGAGGGACTGACAAATACCATTACTTGTTTTATTTCAATTTTTTAGGGAAAAAAGGAGCTTTTTCCTATTTTTTTGCCCAAGAGTTCCTCTTAAAATGTGGCAGGTCGCCAAGAGCCTGCAATTCCACTCTAACTCCTCTGTGTATTTAAAGACTCCATAATACAGCTCCTGCCCTTCTGATGAGGAAGGGCTGAGAGCAACTCCCATCAGAGCCTCTTACTCTCTCATTACTGTCAGAGGCCACTGCTGATCTGTCTTCCTCTTTGGCACCAATAATTCTGCCTCTTTAATGCTCCCACATTATGTTGCTCAAGGGGCCAGATTGCCTCTTCTTGTTGATAAAGTTGTAGCTCCACCAAGGTCTTTAGAGTTACACCAGGGTAAAGGCATCTGGAAGGAGGACAGGGGCTCAGTGTCTTGCTTAGGTTCCTTGTATGTCACAGAAAGCAACCAGAATCATCTTGGTCTTGCTTCCTAAGCACCCTCTTGTCTTCTCACTCAGTGGTAAACTTAGGGAGGAAATTGGTTTCCTGTCAGCTGAATTTTCCCTGGAGCTCCTTGGCATGCACAGGCAGTCTGGCAGGACATTCCTCCAGGGACCACATTCCCATCCCTCAGCCCCTTGCTCCAGCTCCTCTGTCTCATGCATAGAAAGAGATGTCTCAGCACAGACCTTCCCCCATCCACTGCACAGAGCACTGAGCCTGAGACATGCTAAGAAAAAGCATGAAGGAGTGAAGACACCACGGCTGCAAACAGCTATTGCTTCCAGAGGCAAGCTGCTTTTCTACAAAGCTAGTATATCCCACTCCTCCGCACTCACAGCCTTGGGAAGGATGCATAGGGTTGGGTAGCGTGCATAGGGCTGAGTAGAGTGCGTATGGCTGTTGAGGGTGCATAGGGTTGGGCAGAGCTCAGCCTGGACTGACAGGCCCAGATGGACTCCTTTCAGACCTAGCTGGGATGTCTCTGCCAGCCTGCTAATCTTGATCTTAGGTTAACAGGCAGCTGGTGGCATTTAATCAGAGGCCCCATTTGTGTATACCCTCCACACCAATGAGTCTCCTGAACTGTGTTGTGCTGGATAATGCAGGTCTATCTGTTGCCTCCTTCAGTTGCTCCTAGAGCCTTTTGTGTCTGCCAGTTTATAGATTATCTTAAATATTGTTTCTGACTGCAAAGATAAGTGGATGTATTTAAAGGCATTTGAACATCCATCATATCTGAGCAAGAAATATTACAGAACAGCTTCTCCCCCTGCATAGCAGTTGGCCAGAGGTTTTCTATTGAAGCTCTTGCCTCAGCCTACACCACCCTTAGCATTGATGTTCCCTGCTTCTCTGCATCTGCCTGCTCTTATAGCACAGTCTTTCTTCAGTAATACTGCTGTTGCCTGTCTCAAAGGGAGCAAGGGTGTGCCTCAGCCTGATTGGGGCTGCTACAGGACCACATAGACCCTTTGCCAAGCTACTGGAAATTTAAAGGAAGCACTATAAGCAAGCAGAGCTGCATCAAGCAATGCACATCTCGGTCTGGAAGGCTAAATCCAAGCAGAAACAGCCCAAGAAGCTGAAGCCCTTTGTATATGCCCATGTTACTACCATGTGAAGCAATTTGCAGCTAGTTTCACCAAATTTAGCTTTCCAGTGATTCTTTTCATGAGCTAATTCAGCATTTCCTCAGCTTGGATCTTTGTGTTATGACTTGTAGTGATGAAGGGTGCAAGTGCGTGGGGGTAGATAGCTACTCTCTTTACCAGTGCTTTACCTTAACTCGGCCGCTGGGAAGATCTGAGTGCATTATAAATGGCTCAAGCCTTACTACAATAGCTCTAGGACCCTGATTAGCTGAGCCAAGGTCAACTTAAAATTCAGCAAAGCATGAATTTGCTTTTCAACCTAAGCAGTAATGTTTGACTCTTCCCAAGACCCAGCGATTATCAGCTTGTACTGGTGAGCTAGTCAGGAAAATAAGAAGCCTCTTTCTCCTCTCAGACTGGAATCATGCAAGAGATAGTCCACCAAACTCAGTTCACCTAAGAAGTACAAATGTAATGCAAATGAAGAATGGAGGCCCCCACAATTTTAAGGTTTTAACTCTTCTCTTAGTCTGAAGGAGAAAGACCGCCTTGAAAATACCAATAGATATTCCAGAGGAGATAAGAGAAAAATATGTAAACATCCCAACCAGTACTGAAGGCCCTGCAGAAGGGAAAAGTATTGCTCAGAAAACTGAGATGATATTCCAGAGGACAAAAGAATGAAATAAACCCCTAAATTACCTTCAACCATGCATTCAAGGACATAATTACATTATTTTGCTCAGTCCATTCTTTCTTTCTAATCAGATTAATAAATAGATACACCAGGAAACATAAATATTTTGTATATGTGGGAGCTGATTTTATTCAGCATTTTGAAAATTCTTAAGCCTGCTGTTTATTTCCATTATTTATCATTTTGCAAAGAGAATGCAGGCACCCAGAGCTCGGAAAAAGATCAGAGAGTCCAGCTCTCCTCAGGGCTATTTTTTCTCTTTAATCCTCAGGGACCTGATTGAATTTTTCTCTGTTTATTATTATTTTATATTTCTTCTGCACGTTCTATTTATTTATTTTGATTTATAAATTATACCACCATGCTAAGGGCAACTGTCCTCTCCGAATCATTCCTCTTCTGCCTGTGACATTTGTGCAAACCTCGTGTCTGCCTTCTGCATTTCAGCCCTCAGTCCCAAACTACTTTAGGCCACTGTATTTGTTCATTTTTTCCTCACTTGGCCAAGCAGCCTCAAACCAACTGCATAATACTCTATTTGACATTAAGCCTCACATATACTTTACAGTCTCTAAGTTCTCTGGGGCAATAGCTGTCTTTTTAAATTATGTATACTGGGGCCAGCATAATGGGGCCTCAGGCCTTGAGATGGCTCCCTCAGGCACGGCCACAAAGCAGTGTATATTTCTAACAGCAGAGGAGATGAACCACCAGATGAAGTGCTGAATTCTCTGTCCCTTGGTAACTTTGCGTCCCCAATGGAACACATGCTACAGCTAAACACGAATTCAATGCGGGGGTAAATGATGACATTTAAGGCCTCGTGGAGGTCAAAAGAGATGATCCAATGGTCCCTCCCAGCCTTCGATCCATGAATCTATGAATATGGATAACAGCAATTAAAAAGCAGCTTTGTGAAAAGGTCTCCGCAGCCACTGCTGCAGGGACACTGCGAGAGTTTTGCTGAAAGACTTCTTCAGGAGTGAGGCCGTGCAGCAACTCTGCTTTCAATGAACAGCCACCACCTCAGGGGGAGAAAATGTCTGCCTGGGGCGGTAGAAAGAGATGGCTCTAGAATAATGTCATCTTAACTAAGCTGGAGGTATGACAACTCTATTGCTGATTCCAAAGTGAAGCCACAAATAAATGAATCAAATTCTCCACGCGTAATTTTTAGGAGTGAGCAACCAGGAATGGTGAGTGGCATGGATGAATTTCAAATCATTCCCTGACTGGCTGTGGACCGTCCTTTAAATTCCCACCAGCTTTGGAGCTGCTCATCTCTGCTGGCTCTGGGTTCACACTGTGACTCAAAATAAGCTGCAGCTAAAAGAAAAAAAAAAATATCAGGACATTATTTGCAGGTGTGGTCCAGGCAAGACAAGGACTAGGAATCCCAGACTGCACAGCTATGGAAAGCTTGCTAAGCGAGGCAGAGAATATGGAACATCCCCAGACATGCAGCAGCAGGTCTTTGAGACAGAGCTGAGCCTCACCTTGTTTGAGCGCAGAAGAAGATTCCCTGTGGAGAAAAGGTGGGAGTCAGTACGTGCCTGGCTGTTAACTTCATGCCCTTGCTATGCCTTCGCACAGCACTGCCAAATGGCAGTGGATCATTTATGGACATGGAAAAAAGGAGCTGCCTTTTTCAACTAGCCTACTTACTCAAGCAGCAGGCATCAGCAGTAATTGGCAATGAGAGCAAAAAATAAACTTTGAGCAACCTCACCCTCCCACCAAATCCCTTCCCAAACATGTATTGTTTTGCAAGCAGATAATATTTCTAGCAATGAAGCAACAAAGCAAATACAGTTCAGTGCTCTGTAAACACGAATGCACACAGACCAATACATGAGCCTTGAAATAAAATTCTTCGCAAAAGCACTTCTTCAGATGCTTCCCAGTGATGGAGCACCTGCCAACGAGAAATCATGAATTTTCAGAAATTGCTTTATAATGCAAAAGAACTGGAAATCATAGTTATGACTTGCCAACACAAATGATGTTCAGGCTCTGCTTGGGTCAAAGATGCAACAGGAAAGGCTAGAAATGCAAGGCTGCTAGCTGGTGGGCCTTGGCTTTGACTCAGCTCCCAGAATGACCCAGCAACAATTCTTCTTCACTTACCATGCTCTACATTATTTTGGCACAGAAATATCCCTAGTTCCCTGGCATGATTTCATGAAAAATTGTTTGATCTTTGCCTGCACATTTCTGCAAGGCCTGGCTTGTTTCTCCTGCCGCAGCATGACACCTTCCTGACTTCTTTCTGTCAGTGCTGGCATTGCCATTGCTCTGAGGAGCCGATGAAGATATAAGTCTGGGTAACCTCAAGCTGCCCCAAGCAACCGTAAGCCTGCAGGACTCTCATGATGCAAGTCAGCTCCAGACATCTCAGAAGTGCTGGCAAAATTGAATTTGTCTGCAAAAGAGCAGCAGCAGAGCCAGGGGAGGGTCCTGGAGAGTCACGCTTTCCACCTCTGCTATGGCAGAGGTGTCAGGGGAGCTAAGGGTTGATGACAACAGTTACGAGGAAGCCCTTATGTCTTCACTACTGCCATCAAAGGCCACGGCCTCACATGTCCTGATTCCTCCAGCAACAGCCACCAGGCTGGCTCTCCAGGGCACTCTCACTGACAAAGGTGGCTGCAGGAGCCTGAACTCACTCTGGTTTCACCAGCAGCCTGTTGTCATAGGCAACTGCCTATTTTGCCTATACCTAGAGCTGGCCCTGAGCAATATACACAGCAGGATCGCTATGAAGAGATTAGCACTCTTTATTATACTATCCCTGCTCTTATCACCAACCCCAGTTCTCACAAATTGAAGATAAGGAAATTTCCCTCATGTACTTACCATGGTCTTGAACAGCACTTTAGAGAGAAGCAGTGAACACCACTGTATTCACATTTACATGGGAAAATTTAGGGAGTCATTGCTATTCTTGTTTTCAGGTCCTCTGAACCCTTCAATGTCCCAGTTCTGGTCTGGTTGCTTATCAGTTATCCCAGCTTGAGTAGCTTGAGGCTGTCCTCTCTGCACTAGGCTAATTGTCAATATGGGACCAAGGCACCATAATCCCCTCAACTGTAGCCCATAATCTTTTCCATTTCTTAAAAGTATCTTCCTCCTGATCCTTCTAAAACACCCAGGAATAGCCTGTTTCTTAGCCCAGCTTTAGCCTGTGCACCACTTCACTTTTGGCAGCTGAGATAGACAGCTACATCAGGTAAGCATACCTGTTAGCTTAGAGGAAGGTAAAACATCTCTAAAAATGCTCTAAGTCTCGCTGAAAGCCAAAATAGGACTTACTCGCTAGAGACTCAGACACACAACCTAATCACTGCCGCTTAACACATTACCATCCATCAGCTGAGCAGCTCAACTGCAGGCACAGCGGCATTGCACTACCCTGGCCTGACTTGGGATCACCACAGGGAAATGGAGTGGACTCTGAATTAGAAATGGTGAGCCTAAACCCTTTCTTGCATATATTTTCCATTTAGGTTCTTCACTCCTTTTTGAAATACTTGTTGATTCTGGGAAATACCCCATTGAATGTAGCCCAGGCTGTCAAAGATACTGCTTTTTAATCAGAGTGGGGGATCTAATTCCTTTGAAAATCTTAGGTTTTAGATCCTTCAATACTTGCCTCAAAGTCTGAGCCTCAAATTGGGTTCTGCAGAAAGATATTTATGTCATGTGAAATCCTGCTGTGTTAGACAACAAATACAGGTCGAAATTGACCTGACAGTGACCTTTTTAATAATAGAAAATCATCAAAATAAACAAAGCATAATGCAAATGCAGATGATTTGGTTACAGTAGATTTGATCAAATAAAACAGACAATCTAATTAACCAGTGATTAGATTAAGTAGAAGTCTCTGTATTGAGTGATGGATAATTAACCGGAATTGTATTTACTTATTTTTATTGTACTGCAGAACAAGGCACATCTTTGCCTTTCTTTCCTTTCGCTGCAGTCTTTTAATTAAACAAAATTATTCTGAATGTTTTACACAGAATCTAGCCCTCTAAGTAAGCACGGTAAGTTGGAAAAGGAAAGGCAGCCCTACACTGAGATTTAGTTGTCAATCAATACTGTTTGTATAAATCTCATCCAATGTAAGAGTTACAACCCTGGCTTTTCAGAGCTGCTTGGCATTTATAGCTCCAGCTGAGTGGAATGTGAGCTGCAGGTGCTCAGCCCTTTGGAGAGCCGTGCCCTTATAGTTCAAACATAATTTATGCTTGAGAACAAACAAACAAACAAACACATTCAAGGCAACTCCTAATTTCCGCACCTGAGTCGCTCAAGATTTATTTTTATCAAGGCAAATGCACATAAGGGAATGGTGCACAGCTGATCAACATCTAAGACAGAAATGGATCTTGCACTTTGAAATCCTTATCAGAAATGGTTGTGGTGACTTTTAAGTGTAGGCTATGTAAGAGACAGTCTTTTAAAGTGATTTAATTCCCTCCTTTTAAGAACTGTAGTCTGGAAGATTGGTTTGGCACCCCATCAGTCCCAGGAAAACACTATACTATTGAAGAAGCCCTTTTAATAACACAGCTTGTGAAATGTTAGATGTAATTTTATTTTTTAAGTATTTTGTTAATTGCGTATTTGCCAGAGGCTCTGTGATATCCTATAAAAACTGTCATAGCAGGCAACCACTAGGTTCACCGTACACATGGGTTGCATATTCACATATTCCTCTGTTCAGAATACATAACAGTTAATTTGATGAAATATCTGCTGGCAAAATTTCTCCCCTAGCTGTGGGACTACTGTCTCTGTCTGTCTGTCTGTCTAGACACTCTTATGGCTCTCATTACCATGGTATCTCAGTGCATCCAGACCCATGGATATCTGAGGAGGAGTTAATAAGCATTAGCTCTTGCTAGGTCTCTTCAGAGGATGCTTCTGCCAAACTGCAGGGGACAGCAGACGAAAACAGCATGATTCCTGAATGCGATGAGTTGCCTGATGAGGAAAGCTAGCAGGACAGTGTGGAAGCTCTGGCATCTATTTAGCAGTGCCTTGCAGTCTGCCTCTGGCCAGGTGGCAGGGCATTCGTGTGTTGGCTTGTACGCAGGCGTTTTTCTCATTTGTGTGCAGAGATGAGCAAAGCTAGAGTTACTGCAAGCTCTGTGCTAGCAAGGATGCCAAGGAACACCATGCGGAGGCGGGTGAATTCTGGATGAGAGAGTGGGTAAACAGAAAGGCTGAAGTGCCAGGGGTAGCCTCGGGGGCATTCCCTTAGGGAACAAACAGCAACTGAGCTAGAAAGTAAGGCCTCCCTGTAGCAATTAGCTTCTCAAGCTGCTCTAAGGTATCAGCTAGACTTTTAAGAGAAAGACCTGGTTGACCAGGTGACATGCATGCCTGTAGCTGCTGTATTTCAAGGCTATATTTTTTGGTCCTGAAATGCCAGTCCACAAATTTACCCACTTACCTGTAAAACCTGGAATCTCTTTTATGGTGCAGACTTTATTTTTGCTGGTGCTGAGTGCAAGCCAGAAACAGATAAAACTGCACCTTCTCTGCACTGTTGATGCTCACGGCTTGGGCCTTGATCACATCCTTGATAACATCCCTTGATGTTATTAAGAAAACTTCTATTGTCCTTCTCATGAGCAGGCTTTTAACTAATTTGACTTGTACTCAGTCCCCATTTACATCTGAACAACCACTCTGACCAAAAAGGGCTGTAGCCCTGTGAGCAAAATGTGGCCTCTGGTATGTACAGATGTAGTAGGCCATTTCAGCAGCCATTCTCCCAGTTCTCAATCTCTGTCTCCTCACACAGAGTTACTGTGCCTCTAACTGTTCTCACTAAAGTCTGTTCAGAGTAACAGGAAAATGGATGGGACTATATGAGAAAGACTAAGTATTCTCTGATATTTCTAGCATAAAATATTTAACAAGTATTGGTGTTGAAAATGTTGTGTGTCGGGAAGGCCTATGTAGCTCCTAAATAACATGGACAGAATCATATCATCACAGCACGCTACTGCCCATGGACAGAAATCTCAGTTGAATTCCTCTGTCTTTCTCTTCATGAGGCTGCCAAGACAAAGAATTACATACAAGCCACAGGGCTCAAGAGAGTTTTCCAGTGTCCAGCAGTCTAGATGCACGCTGACTCCATCTCATGACAAAACCCAGACATGTGTCTTTTCCTCCTCCCCTACTCCTTTCTCCTCTTGTCTTCCTTTCTGGAAGACCAGATGTGTAGATGTAGGCAAGAGGGCCTCACAGCCAGCAAGAAAGGAGGAGTTCTAGACGATAAAGGAAAGATTCTCCAGTTTTGGTGAAAGCAAGGAAGGGGGAGAATAGGTAGATATGGAATACCAGCTCTCCTGAGAAATGTCAGATAAGAGGAAGAGAAGAAGTAGTGCCTGATTTTTTCTGCTCAGTGGTGATATATGCATGCAGACACCAGCCTAGGAATTGTGGGGGAACGCTAATGAATCTCTCCAAGTTGTGTCTATGGTGCTGATTACCGCTGTTCCCGCAGAAGCCACTTGTATTTGTGATTTGGAGATGCTTTGAGCAGGCAATGAAGTATTAGTCACTATTTAAAAAATGTACCACATAATTGCAGAAGATAGCATGTTCCCATTCCAATTAGGAGCGAATAACTGTAATACCTGAAGGAACCTTGTGCAGCATCTGTAGGTAAATACCACTCTTTGTAAAGGAATCTACACATAGAAAAATGCATAATAGGCTTGTGAATGGTAAGGTTTCGATGTAAACTACTGAAGTAAAAGAACCACTATCCCATGGAGAAATCTAAGCAGAGTTTGAGATGTTTTTTCTAAAACCAGGCAAAATATATTGCTAGCAAATCGTGCTCTCCTTTATTGCTTGTATATCAATACAGCAAGCAGAACACTTTCTACCTGAGAAAAGTTTGTCCTCAGCTCTTCATGTTAAATTCACAAAAACATTTAGACATAGCAGTGCTTCATCTTCAACCACAGCCTGTCTTCATACATTAACCATGCTTGCAGCCATTCTCCAACACTGAGGTCAACTAGCATGAACGGCCCATGTTGACTCTTAAAACTCCTACACAGCATGGCTGTTGCAAACTGTTTACTGTGAATGGGACTCTTCCCAGTAAACATTCAAATTAGCTCATTCCAAATGCTGAGAGGTACCCTAGCTGCTAGGTTACGTAGAGGAAACATAGGGGCCTCTATTCAAAATGTACACAGTCTTTTGGCATGTGTAGACCAGATGGACAGATTCTGATGATCTACATGTTGAAGGTGGTTGCTGAAAGTGGTGGTGCAGTGACTAAATCCACGCTTTTGTAGATTCAGCCCTTAACATTTCGCTCCCACCCTAGAATTAGTAGCATCTAATCAGCTTGAACCTATGCTGTGGCAATATGTCAGGTACCTACAGTGTCCATGAACCAGCAAATGAACTTTAAATCAACTGAAAAATCCCACTGATTTGTGAATGGAACTACATCTGGACCCTCAGCAAAAAATGCAACCAGTTCTGCAGCCTCAGTTCGTTCCTGCGTTTGGTGAGGTGTTGATAGGCCTACAAGGGCCAAGTTCAGGGCTTTGATTAAGCAAATGCAACTCTACTCTCTTGACAGAACTGCACTTGCCCACTGGAGGTCTGATTCTGACCCAACATCTTTGTACACCATGTTTATGTTGCTTTCTTCGCATAATTACACAGCGCTGGAAGATCTTTGAACAAACTTATTTATAAAAGGGAATAGAAATATATATGGGGTACGACTGCAGGCTTGCAAATAACAGAAATACCTGAAAAACCCTCTGTTCTGCTATTGATCCAAAAGAGTGCTGGAAACATTACTATGGCAACAATTCTTACCCAGTGGAAGAAGCATGCCATTATCTGTGCATAGGAACAAAACAAGAGGAGGCGTTTTTCAGAACTGTTGCCCACCTCCCCTTGACCTCTACAGATGTGCTGACCTTCTGGCATGAGCTCCTGCTGCAGGAGCTTTCAATGAGACATGACTTACAAAATTACTTATTGGCCCATGCACAGAGAATAAAGAAATTCTATTGACCAACAGAGTCCTGTCGCAGAAAACAGCACTACATGGAACTCCTGCTTTCTAAGAGTATCAAACATCTTCCTTACCTCGTTAACAACCTGGGTTATAGGTGTGAATAAAAGAGACAAGGCTGCTCTGGCTCACTCTAAATGTTGTCTGTTTCATTTGGCTGCACACCACTTGAACCTTTTGCAAGTACAGTTACTAACTCAGAAAACTAATGAGCATCTAATCTGGCCATGTTCTTACTGAGAATGAGTTCAGGCTAAAGTACAAATCTGTTGGCGTTGTGGTAATGGTGTTATTTGGTCTACTAATTAGCGGCTCAACTAATAAAGTCAGCAAGAAATCATTTTGCATTATATGGCTAAATTGAAAGTCCACATCCCTTATAGCCTGAAGGCAGAATCGAGAGCTGATCATATTCCAGGTGTTTGTAACACTTAAGAAGCTCTGTCTGCTGCTCCTAACTGCATCTCTCATCCCCAGCTTCACGTATGGGTAATTTTAAGGATTACTGTGACTCTGCCCACCGTTCCTAACCCTGGGGAGGGGAGTGATACTGGCTACAAGTCCAGGCAGACTGTTCTTCCTGTAAATGGCTGAGGAAAATGATTGCGTGGGAGATGGTGCCAAGCGAGGAGAGAAAAGGAGCAGCCTGGAAGAAAGCTTCCAAATACACACTCCCACTGCAGAAACACTTTATGGCTGTCCTGAGGCTGGGGAGAAGAACAAGCAGCTGCAAGCTCTTTCCAAGCTGTTTGTTTGCTAGTCTTCTCTCTGGGCAGCCTGTGGTACAGCCAGCTGTGAGAGCAACACAAGTAGGTGGACCAGCTCTGCCCACTTGGGAGCTCACTAGTGCTCCATAGAGCCAGTTAACAGCGTGAGCCAAGTGGATATTGCCCATTGCCATTAGTATTGTTATCCCCCCCTTTTTTAAAAAAAAAACAACAGAAAAATAAGAAGGGTTAGAAAAAATGAGAGAGGGCCTGAGCAGAAGGTAGACTGTAGAAAGAGACCAAGATTAATACCAAGTATGTGAAGTACAAGGAAGGAATGGAAAGGACATTGCTACTATCCAATAATGTTGAGAAAATACACAAAATGCCATCCAGCCTTTTCCTAGGTCCCAGCGTAAAAGGCTGAGTTCCTGCTTATTCTGTAGAGATGATAAAGATCTATTTCTTCTAAAGAAGTATGTAGCCCTGCTATCCCTGGAAATTATTAATCTTTCCTTCATGGAAAATGCCTCCTGCATCCCATCACAAGCGGCCATGGTAGCACAGAACATATGTGCATCTGTGTATATATAGGTATATATTACATGTGCATACACATGGATAGGAAATTGAAAATGTCTCAATGAAAGAAAAACTGGAATACACACTTGGATTTAACCTGTTTGGTCAATCTTTTTGCCTTCCCTAGAGACAGCTGGTTTTATTCAATACTGACTTTTTTTCTAGTTCTAGATGACTTTGGGCCATCTAGACCCATCAGTCAAGATGACTTTCGGATGACTCTGAACATACAGGAGCTATTATTAAGGATATCATTATTACTTTGACAACATCAACTTTGACAGCTTCATGAACTTTATTGAATAAACAATGGTTCATTACCCATCAAACAGTATTTTCCCACTTCTCCAGCTTTCTCTGTCTTCAACATCTGAGAGCCTCCCAAGTATTTTATAAATGCAATAATCTTTCTTCTAGCCTTTAGGGAAGTAGCTTGATCAGTTCCAGGAATTTTCTCCCATATTTGCTGTTGCACATGTGAGAGCAGGTGTCCTGAGAAGAAATTATTAAGGAAAGACTAAGTCAAAGAGATAAGATACAGAGGTAGCCTCAAACGCAGGGAAAGCTCTGTTCGTTTTCAACTCCCATGAAAGCAAATTTCACACAGCCCAGGTCCAGCTCTACATTCACAAGCAACCCCCCGTTGGCTGCGTTTCTTTATTCTGGGGAAAATGCAATTGCTGACGGAAGTCATGTTCACTGAGGAGGAAGCTCTTGCCCAGATTGCTTAGGACATCTGCAGAGGCTTTCTGAACATCAAAGCGGTGACTACAAGACGGATTCTGTGTAAAATGTGGGAGCATCACTTGCAAACACTGATTTTGGGTGGTGGGGATGCTGATCGCAAGCAGGCTCTCATATTCTCTACCTGCTTGCCCGACGTCCCACTCACAATCAGAACCGTTGTCCAACGCGCCCATTGTACACGACTGCCAGTTTCCCGCTGGGTGCATTTCTTTGGTTTGCACAGCTCCCCCTTTGCACAGGACTCTGGCATATAGGGGGCTTGATAGGTACTGTGGAAAACCTAGGATAGTATTTTAAGAAACAGGAGTCAGCCACAAAGATCCGAATCTGAATCTGCCTTTTCTGGACTTTGGAGAACCAAAAGCTTTATTTGCAAACGCAAATGTTATTATTCAGGACCATTTTAGCAGGTAGCCACAAAGTTTGGGCGCCATAAAGTTTGCCACCCATTTTATTAGAAGGGGGGGCTTGCGCTCCAGCATGCAAACGCGGTATTCCCGTCACCAGTGAACGGCAAACGAAGCGGCCGCAAACTCCTCCCACCCCGGTTGCCAGCTTCAACCTACGACCTCGGGGCCCCCGGACCAGCCAGCCCGGAGGCTGGAGCCCCGCCGGAGCCGGGCCGGGAGCCACGCCNCCTGGCCCTGCTCCTTCCTCTGCTCCTGCCTCTGCTCCTGGCCTTGCTGGCGGCGGGCTCCGTGGACGGCAGCAGCGCGGAGGCGGCGGAGCCCCTGGGCGGGCGCGCCGAGCCGGGTGAGGCGGACCCGGGCGGTGTGGGCGCCCTTGGCCGGCGGGGCGGCTCTGGTCCCCGCCACCTCCGACCCGACCCGGCCCTTCCCCGAGAGGTGCGGGCGCTGGTCTTCCCTCAGCCCGGCTGGCTGCTTGCTCGCCTCCCCTTACGGCTTCTCCCGCAGATGCCGGTGATTCCCACTCCCGCCACGGGGGTTTTCCCCCTCCCCGCCCAGCTTCCCCCCTCTGGAGGCAGGGGGTGCGCGGCCGGGGTGCAGGAGGACCAGGTTTCGTGGGGAAGAGCAGATATTTGCGGGGCTGCTCGGAGTCGTGCTTTCTGAGCAAGGCTTAATCACCGCCAGGATGTAACGATCTCTCCTGGGTGTCATATGCAGGCAGTGGGAAGGTGTCGGAGTGTATCCAGTGCTTTATTAAGCCATGCAGCATCACAGGGGCCCTCCTGAAGCAGGAGGCTGGGGAGACAGGGAAAGCTCCAGATCGGCTCATCACTCTCGTAGCTGAAAATGTGGGCTACGGAGAGTAGGATACGTACAAACCCCCTCCGTCTGTCATCGAGCAACGAACCGCACAGGTTCGCAGCCAATGTGTTGTCAAGTGGAAAGCCAATTGCCCATGGAAAGATTTCCGTCCTGGGAAAAACCTGCATCCCCTTAGCTGCCTTCATGGTATGACTTTGGGGATGGAGCAATGCTCCATCTGCACTTTGGCCTTCAGGACCCCATAAGTACTAAAGCCACAATACTTGGCAAGAATGAGATACCCAACTCAGGAGTCAACGAATTCCCCGAGAGTTCATGACCTTTGAGTGCTCTCTGTTGACATTTTTAGTAGGACTTCTGTGGGCTTTTTAAGCGTTTATCAAAATATTCTGCATGTATGCGGTGATGTGACTTGTAATTAAAATGGTGCATAATGGCAAAGATTTCTGTTCTACATAGGTTTTACAAGGCTTCCAAATGTAGAGAGGAATACAGACTGCCTTTGCTGTGCTGGTACTAATTGCAGCCCCCTGACAGGAATGTAAATGCAGTTCCTTAGCACATTCTTATCTCGGCATGTGTGGGATTTACATACATAACTCCTATTAATGCTAATGGAAGCTATATACATAATTCTCTTTGCATAGGGCTGGCATTCTATTTTTATCTGAACCTGATGCAACTGGAACGAGCCATCTTATATAAGTGGCAAGATCTGTAGTTTCTTACCAGAACCTTTCTTAACATTTCAGTTCATTTAAAATGTAGGGAGGAAATGCAAGTAAAGGAAGCAATACAAAACTTTGTATTGTGATATTGGCATGGAAGGCTCACAACATTCATATAAAAAGTGTTGCGTTATCCAGAGGATTATCAGTGAACCTGATCCTGTTTCCCTTAAAGTTTCTTTTTCTTTTTGTTTTTGTTTTTTTTAAATTTTATTAAATCAGAAATCAGGATTGGTGATTCCTGAATAACTCATTAATTTAGAACCAATCAGCTTTTAATGTTTAGATGTGTTTAAAGGTTTATTTGGAGTATTACTACTAGAAAATACAGTATCTTTTTTATTTAGAGCTGTAGTCCATTCATCATTATGAATCTCTGACAAAAGAGTGATGTTGCGCGTTGTGGTGCTCCTGAAGCCAGAAGCATCTGAAAGGGTATCATGGTTGATATCTTTACCTATAATTAGGAGATGTTTGCTTTCACTGGTTAGCAAAGTCCCTCAACCTTCTAATAGTAATATCTGACGTTTTGTGTCTCTTCTTGTTTCTAAAGCAGCTGCTTCTTCCTTTTTTTTTAAATTTGTGTCTGGATGGGAGATGGCAGCTTCTCCTTTCAGATATGATGCCATCCTGCTGTGGCTACACTCAGCTTGTCACCTCAAAATTGAATTACAGTAATGCCTACTTTCAGGGTAGAGGTTTGGGGCTTACCATAAGCTGATATGAATTGTCAGAATTCTATTGAGTTGAGAATTTACATTACATCATCTGAAGGTGTCCTAGCCCTTCCTCCCATTCACTGTTGCATGTTCACATTTATTCTGTGCACAAGAACAAGTGCAACTCACGTTGTACCAGGTTGAAAATGGGCATTTTTAAACCGGACTGTATTTAGACTGTAGACAGGATCCTTAAATTCTCCTCCTCCTCTCTGCTGTGCTGTGGTAGTTGTTGTTAGACAAGACTGTTGAATGACTGCCCCATTAATTTAAAAGACAATAAGGGAAACATGATAGGATGCCCATGGTGGGGACCATCTTCTAAAGAAGTTGTTATTTTTTAAGGCTCATTAGAGATAGAGTTTGAGGATACACTAGATGTTTTAAAGGTTGTCTCTGTTTTCAGAGGATTTTAGTCTTATCATTTTTTCCTTATGTTTTGGCTAAGGTTGGATTTTTTATCATTCAACTGGATAGTTATTGTTTAAGGATTGTTGTGCATACACTAGAAGACTGTTCTGACGAGCACAGTTTATATGCTGAAGTAAATGTCAAAACCATAGAGACAGTTAGAGATAACAGAAGAATAAGATTTTGATGGCTCATTTATAATGTTGGGAAAAAGAATTCAGTATCAGTGTATCATTGTGGAGAATGCACTGTGCTGCTGTAGTGTAAATCCTCTACAATGGAGGAATAAAGCTTTTATATTTGTATATCACTGACTGCAAGAGAAATGGATCTGTTTCTTTCAACCTGAGAAATTTAAAGTTTTGGATAGTGTGTGAAAAATGTAAATGTTACTCAGAGATTTAGTAGCAAGAAGTGATATATAAACTTGCATTGCTGCACAGAAATAACATTTTGTAAACATAAATCTTGAATATAAAAACTGAGAGACAGTGAAAGCAAACTTTACATTGGTAAGTATTTGTTATCAGAAAAAAATAATCTGAGTAGGCGGGACTGGCAGTGTAGTCTTGTAAAAACAGTCATAGTGACTTTCTCTTTCCATTTGGAAGAATTGAAAAGACCTATTGCTTATTTAATGAATAATTTCCAAAGGAGCCTCACTAAATTAGTTTCTCTATGGAACAGTTACTGTATCTCAGTATCCTTATAAACAAACATTCAAATCGCATGCTATTAGGAATAAAATATATAATCCAGATTTGAATCCCAGATGGAGACGAAAACCTTTTGCTTTTGTACATTCTGTGAAACCCATTCTGTAACCTCAACGTACCATTAAAAAATGGAAGGAACCCAATCACAGTGATTAAAACGCCAGTACCTAATTAAAATACTGTACCTGGTTGACTCATTTTGCGCTGGCTGTCTAAACCTGACCTTGAAGTGTGACAGGGAGAAAAATCATGTGGGAAGGCGTACGTTAGCCAGAAGGAACAAGGAAATGAGTTAACTGAATATTGTTTAATGAAAATTTTTCTTAACTCTTTTCAGGGAAAACCTGTAATTTGCATAGAACCTAGACACTGGACTGCCCAGAGCATTCAGTAGGCTAATTTAACATCATAGGCTGGTTTATAAGAAAAATACATTTTTTCCTTTTAAAGAATCATCTTAAGGTTTAAACATTAATGCTATTCACACTGGATTTTATGATAAATTGTTCATAAATGTCTTGTTTTTCTGGTTTAGTTAGTGAAAGCAAAAATGTTGGCAAATTTCACATTTCAACTAAAAAGTAGTAAAGATTTCAAGCGTGAATTTCCTGTTAATTGGGCATTTCCACCCCTGTCATTGTATTAGAGATGTAACTTTAGACTTTGTGTTCAGGTCTGAATGCCACTGTGTCCACGGAAGTAGAATTTGGAGTATGCACAGTTACATGTGGTAAGTAGCAAAGCAGATGAATAAAACATATTGTCATTTGGTTTTGGGAAAAAAAAAAGTGCTAACTGTAGCAATTTAGCAGTTGTAATTTGCTTGCCCTCGTTCACCTCTCATTGGTTTCAATTGCCAATAACTATAATTAACAAAAACAATCAGGCTGATTGTCATTAGGAGTTTAGGTCAGATCTGTTGTTTTATTAATCTCACAGCCTGAAAGCTCCTATTTTAAACCAGTTCCCTACGTTTATTGGCACATGAGCTGCCTTCCCCAAAGTAACAATTTTCGCTATTTGTGAACATCTGTGAGATGTTCAGAAGATGAAAGATCTTCTGATGCTTCTCACAGATGTCTTCCCACATACAATATTGCCAAAAAATTGCTTGCCTGCAGTAGCCTGTTCTGTATTCCACATTTATACAATTTATAAATTGTGCAATGGAGAGGAGAGGTATCATTCTGGAGTAGGAAGGGAGAGAGGAAAAATGAGATGAGCCTTAAGAAGACAACTCTGCATTTGGGGTGATGATAGAAACTGCTGTGAGGTGGTAATTATATTGCTTAGGAAGCAGTCTTGAATCAGAAATGCTATTAATTTTTTTCTGAACAAATTCAGCTTCTCGTGAGACCACAGAAAAAAGAAAGAGAGATGAGGTTTTGCCCCCATCAATCTGATGTTTTCTAGAGTATGCCTTTTTATTTTTTCCATCCACTTTTTCATATTTCCAATGACAGAGCTTCCTTGATTCCCTCCTATTTCACGTCTTAGGACATTATGGGTTTTGGAGATTTTTTTTTGCTTCTACATACTTTAATATTTCTCTTTCTTCACTTCATCATTTCAAATCTGCTTATATGTTCTGTATACCGATGCCATATATGTATCCCCATACTCTTAATAACCTCACTTGCTCTGATGTACACATCTTTTGGATATTAAGAAACTGTTCCTTATGTCCCATCCCTCTAGCAGATGTCTCAAATGCTCTGTATTTCCAGGGAATTTCACTACATTCTGACTCTGTTTTATCTTTGGTCCCTCAGAGTTAATGTTGTGGTGGGTTAACCTTGGCTGGCCACCAGGTGCCCACCAAGCCACTCTATCGCTCCCCTCCTCAGCGGGACAGGGGGAGAAACGAAGATTAAAAACTCACGGGTCAAGATAAAGGCAGTTTAATAAAGAAAAGCAAAGGCCATGCACAGAAGCAAAGGAAACAAACTAACTAACTTATTCTCAACTTCCCATCAACAGGTGATGTCCAGCCACTTTCTGGGAAGTAGGGCCTCAGTATGCATAGCAGTCGCTTTGGGAGACGAACACCTTAATAAAAATGCCCCCTCCCCGCCCCATTCCTTTCTCTTAGCTTTTATTGCTGAGCACAATCTCTTATGGTATGGAATATCCCTTTGGTCAGTTTGGGTCAGCTGTCCTGGCTGTGTCCCCTTCTAGCCTCTTGCCCGCCCCCCAGCCTACTGGTCTCTGGGGGGGCGTGGGGTGTGAAGAGACAGCCTTGGTGCTGTGGGAGCACTGCTCAGCCATAGCCAAAACATCGGTGTGTTATCAACACTGTTCCAGCTACAAATACAAAGCACAGCACTATGAGGGCTGCTATGGGGAAAGTTAATTCCATCCCAGCCAGACCCAATACAAATGTTTAACTCCTTTAATACTGAAAATTATATAGTCTTACTGAAGAATCAGGAAAGGGAAGCCCCAACAAAAAAAGAAAAAGGCATCATCTCATATCTGGCATCATCTCATATCTGGAGTTCAGGTCACGTTTGTAGCCTTCATTCTAGTCTGGGCTGTTCAATGCATGGCATGTTTGTCTGTTGAAAGGCTGAAAGGTAGCTTCCAGTAAAGCTGTAAGCTCCTTGTCTCCTTCATATTCCTCCTTATTCCCTAGATTCATCTATCTAGCCCTTTATATTTCTTGCTTTCTGAACTGATTCCATTTTCTTTATTTTTTCCCTGTAATGCTGTGGCTCAGATCCATTGCTCCTCTATTCGTAGTCCAGGTTTACAGAAGCATTAAAGCATAATTAAAGCATATGTTAATGATGCCTTGTCATACCTGCCCCAAATTTGCCTTAGTCTCTTTGTGGTCTAACGGTTTTGGCCACTCTTACCTCTAGATTTCTCTCATAACTGCTGGTTTTTGTATTGCTAAGTATTCAGTTCTTTGTGGATCATCCCTCTTCATCCCCCTCCTTCCACCAGTCTATTAATTTACATTTCTCTAGGGTGAATTTCATTTGGGTAATTTATTTTACTGCATTGTGGACAGTTTTGTGTTAGGTTAACTTGTATGACTTGTTGAAGTTAAGACTTCATTTGTTAGAGCATCTCAGTAGATTAATTTCATCAGCATTGGCAGCCACTAAGAAGAAGTGGGAAAAGGAAACATGGGAATGAAAAAAAAAGCTGTCCAAAAGGAAGAGGCAGAGAAGTACCAAAAGAACTTGCAGATCTAATTAAAAAAGCTTTTTTCATCAACCCTTTGAGTGTGATATACGTCCCAAATTTTAATATTGCCGTAGGTAAGACACGGTGAGATTTTTCCTGATGAATGCGCCTACAGTTAGCCCAGCACCCAGATTTTATCAAGGCAGGCTTTTGGGTTTTCATAGGTTTCCTGTCTTTTTTGTTAGCTAAAAAAACCTACATGGCACTGAAGAAAGAGGAATGCCTTTAATAAAATTCTCAGTTCACTGCCATTTACACCTCTGTCTCTGCATCCATGAGATGATACATTCTCTGGAGTGGAGAACGATCCTCATTTTGTGTCATTTTCAGTAAGTGGTGTTGTCGCCCTCTGTCACTTGAAGTACTGTTTCACAAGTTACATGACATCTCCGAAACATTCTGAAATCCACTGGTTTATATAATACACATTTAAGGAAGGCAGATGCATCATAAATGCAATATTCAAACCAATTTCCTATTTATTATTCTACTGCAAGGGGGGTTTAACTCTCCTCTTTCCATGCCTATTAGTAAACAAAATGCTTCTGGAAAAATGGCAAAACCTTCACTGTTTACTGGGCCTAAACATATTATTCCTGCCTCCCCCACAAGCTATGTCATTCCAATGAACTGTGTACACACTGTTTGGCAAAAACAATTACAGCACTTGTTTTGAATTTGTTCGTAATTGTTAAAACGAGGATGTTCCCATTGAAGTCCTGAGAGTGAGAGTGAACTTTTTTTTGCTTCCTTGAACATTGTGTGGGAATTTTCCTTAACTTTACACATTTGTGATAGGTTATCTCCTGTTCTTTGCCTTCAGTAGGACCCTCCATGCTGCAGGTGGAGTCCTGGTGGTCAACACTTGATTTCATCTGTTTCTCATGAGAAGCCCTATGTTACTGACCACCAGCCTCCATGCTCTGAGAGGCTTCATTTTGGAGGCTGTTGGTGGTTTTCCTGTGCAGTGAGTGCACTGTTGGTCACTGTTAGGTAACTTCAGACTCCCCAGTCCCAGTGCCAGGAGGTTTTTTAGTGCTTTCAGTTTCTGCTGACCTTGGTGGGAGTTGAAGACAGTCAGTCAGTCACAAGACTGGAGGCAGACTGAGTTGGCAGTCTGTACAGGATTCTCTGTGCCATCTGATTTGAGTATTTAAAGGCCAGGAGCCTGAATGCTTTGATATTTAAAGTGAATTAACTGTTTTGCAGAACATATATTAGTTTCATTTCAAATTCCTTTTCTGTAAGAAAAGTTTTGAATTCATTTTGAATTCTTTTTCTGACACATGATGATTCTAAGAATCTGGCTCCTCTGGTGCAGAGTCTGACAGAAGTAAATGTTGTCTTGAAATCTTAGATACCAACATGGGATAGCTTTAGCAGGCACTCTGAGAAGATCTGTTTTGCCTGGTATTTGGTAGATACATCATATTAACATCCAGGATAAAGAAAGAGAAAGCAAAAACAGTGTTTGAAGGAAATGAAGACATGCAGAGTGAAAGATTTTGTTTTTCCCCCAAAGGGATTGGCATTCGAGAAGTTCTCTTAACCAGTGGATGCCCTGGGACTGAAGCAAAATGCATTGTCCGTGTGGAGGAATGCCGGGGGCCAGTAGACTGTGGATGTAAGTGGAACACTGATTCAGTAATCTTGAGCAAATAAGTTGATTCGAAGGAAACATCCTTATTCTCCGTTAGTGTGGTGGAAGTGGAATGAAGTGATTGCATTCCACCCTCCAATTACCCTGTTAAGCAATCCAGTAAAGTTTCAGATCTCATTTCTGTACTGATGTGCGCTTGATTTCAAGTCCCTGTAAAACACTGTTTTTCTGCTATGTGCTTCATTCCAAACATTAGACCAAGCAAAAAGTATTTGAAGTAGTTTTAAGGGAAAGGATAATTTCCAAGTAACGTTCTGTGGTTTGAAGAATTATGAACTTTATGATCTATACAGAGATGTTTCATATAGTTGATGATGTACCTATTAAAAATTGCTCCTATAGGGGGAATACCAATTTCTGAAGGCCTTGCCTGCGGGAAGTTGCCTTGTATTTATATACCTCCTGAAAATCGATTTAAATACGTTTGGAAGATGTTAATTCCAAACAAGGTGAGTAATTGAACCCCACTTTGTGCAGAAAAATTGCATACTGCATGTATTTACCACATGCTCCATCTGAATGGTACAGACTTCTGGGCAAATTATTTCCTTTGCTGTCATAATGCAAATAAGCCCTGATTTCTCACTGGTGAGTTGGTAATACAAGGACTCACATGGCTTTCCTCCTTTGTGCAGCTTCAATTTCCTGTTTATGTGAGGGAGACAACAATTTTAGAGAGTAACATTTACTGTTATTTCAGAAAAATGGGGCATAGTGGCTGGTGAGTGCATACATGTCAGCAAGACCACAGCCACTTTGCCCTTCCCAGTTGTTCAAGTAGGAGGTGCTGAAGAGATGGGAGGAATTTTCCCAGGGACCAAGAGGTCCTGGCAGGTTGAAAACTGTTGGGGTAGAATAAGCACTTTTCTGTGCGTCTGACACAATGCAACTTGTGTTTGCAGAGCTATTTGAAAAAATACAACCTGTTTTTTTCTTTTTTCTTTTCTTTTCTATGTGGCTAGACAACACACATTCTTCCCAATGATTCAGCTGTTATGGAAGTTTGCAGGGATACCCATTCGGTTACTTTCCAGTGTGAAACTCAAGAAAATGGAAATATAATTGCCTCTGTAAAATACACAGTCTACGCAACAACTGGTGAGCTCATAGAGATGCTTACAGTCTTCTAGTGATATGGCCTTGTGTTTTTTATGTAGTACTCAATCTTCGTAAGATTGCATGTCACCAGTAGTATATAGGCAGGAGCTTGTGTGCTGTGGTAATGACTGTCATGAAATGCAGACCAATAAAAGAGACATATAAAAGGAAATGACAGATGGGAATGAAGAGGTTCCTTGTGGTAGGAATGAGTATTTTCTTTATCCTTTGTAAAAAATCAAGCTAAAATAAGGAGGTTTTCCTATTGCCTGCTTATTTTTTACCGCACCCAGGTTGGTTAACATAGACTTCTTTTTGCCTCGCTAAGCCACGTAACACCATTAACATGGGTTCTGCAGTTATATCTCCTTTCCACTTCAATACTGAAGCAGGAAAACAACCTTTTGGGATTTTTCTTTTAGCAGCCATCTGGAACTGCTTATACACAGTGGATTTAGCAAAGTTTAACATTAAAAAGTTTAACATTAAAAAGAATACAGGTTCCCCAGTACTATCTTTCTCACCTCTTCTGCTAATGGGATTTTTGCTGACTTCATCAGGAAAGGTAGCGGTGTGCTGATTTTCTCAAACCATGAGAACAGCCGTGCAGAAACTCCATCTTTCCTAAACAGAGGAAGGGTGAAAGTGCCTTGCTCATCAAAATTTAATTTTTTTCCTGAAATAATGTAGATTCAGGTCTTATGCAAAATTATGGCAGACTAGAAAGAAAGATATCCTTGGAGATACCCCTCCCCATGCTTCTCCCCTCCATGTTTTTTACCTAAGTAAAACTGGCCTGGGAATCCTGCTTTTTTCCCTCTCTCTTCAGTAAGATAGGCTATTTCCTCTATCTCTGTTGAGGTCCTTTCTGCCATTGTACAGTAACATGCAATTTGTTTATTCATTTTCTAAATCCATCTGGCAGTCACGAAACACCCAAAGCTTCCCCTCCACCCCCTTCTCCCACTATTCAGTCTCTACATTCCTTTTTGTACAGAGGAAGCTTCCTTTTTGAGACCTGAATTAGCAGAGCACATAATCTGTTTTAGGTTTAAGCATGCAAATGGTCCCATTGACTTGAGTTGGTGAGTCATCAATAGGACGACTCACACACTTGTGTTTAAGCTGTGACCGAGTAGGCTCGGTGAAAAGTGATCAGATGAAACCCGCCCAACAGACATACCCACCAAGAACTTCTTCCAAGGATTGAGATTCATTGGTTCAGAAAATATTTACGACTACACAGAAATCTGAGGAAGACAAGCTCTAAGGTTTATTAAGTAGCTTAAAAGGAATGGGTTGTTCAGCTGAGTGCCAGATCAGCATCCTTTGGCTTGGTACAGAGGTGTGTAGATGCCCAAAGGAGTTTCTGGGCTTTGCTTCCCCAGGAGTGACATTGTTTGGACTTTTGAAATTATTAACGGTTAATTAGGTACATGGAAGAAGTTACAAGCTGAAGTTTTGACTGAGAATGTACCAAGGCTTTCATCATACAGATCTAGTTTTGCTCTCTGTGGACGGTCCGAAGTCTAGCCAGGTCAGAAGATGGCATTTACTTTTCCAACAGGATTGGGGGAAATGAGAAAGATCCTTCTGACAGCATCAATGGACGCGGCAAGGCTCCTTGTGTTCGGATGTAGGTTTTCTTAGCTGCTGCCTTCCATTTTGCAGAGCTGCTCTGTTCTCTGGGAGCATGTCCTGCTGTGTTGTTCAGACTTTGGAAAGGGGTAATGTTTCTGCCCACGGAACAGTGCTGCCTTTCCCAGTTCCTTATTAAAAGACTTTTTGAAATGGGTTGGGGAATTTGAGACTTAAGTTTATCATCCCTGTCAAGCAAGATGGTTTCTCTACCTACTCCAGAAAATCTAAGTCTTTCTGTTGAGCGAACATCTTTTTCTTTGCCATTTATCTATCCGGTCTCCAAGCTGAAATGTAAAGAAGGGCAAAATCACAAAATCAGTATCAGACATAGGACAAAAAATCACCTTTTTCAGATAAATCTACAGGACCTAACTGGATTTTCTTCCAGTATCCAACACTGGCCGCAGCGGTTTCTAGTCAGTGTGAGTCGGGTGGGTGTGGTAGGCTGACCCGGGCTGGCTGCCAGCCCCACCCAGGCGGGCCAGTTGGAGCCGGCAGGAACCGGCTGTGTCTGGCATGGGGCAGCCCCAGCTGCTCCTCACAGAGGCCGCCCTGCCAGCCCTCACTGCCTGGGCGCCTGGTACAACAGGCCCAGCTGTCTGTGCGGAGAGGGTTTCGTATAGATTTTGGGAGGTGTGTTTGAACCAGCTGAAAGGGCAAATCAGGTTTAATCAGGAAAAGAGCGGGTCCTCTCTGTTACCTCCTAAATTACTTTTTTTTTTTTTAATCCAACTGAGGCGATTCTGACCATCTCTCTGCCTCACTCAAGTCAATAAGCTTAAGTTTGTATATTTTGTCTTTCTCATCACTTAGACTGCTTCTTTCGCTGTTCCACAGAGATACATTTCTTCATGCCAGAGCTACAGGATGGGGCAGGGGAAGCGGAAATGTGTTTGCTCCATGGCTGGCCTTTCTTCTTGGCACTTTCCTAGAGAGAAAGCCTTGAAGTTATCAACAGAGCTAAAAATTATCAGTGCAGCTGATAAGGGGCGAATGTGTTTGCTTTTGTCTCATCCGTCATCCTCTTTCCAGCTCTCTGATGTTTTACCCACGTGAACAGCAGTGGCCAGATTCAGCAACGCCATCTGCAAGCCTGGCCCCAAAGCCACCACTTGAAAATACATAGCGTGACACTTTCTGCTTCAGATTTTGAGGCATGTGAGGTGGGAGGAAGGGAAGACATGTTGCAAAAGGGCAGGTAAAACCTCACAGGAATTTGTGTGTATTTGCCATGTGGCAAAACTTTGTATGAGTTAATTTTAAATCTATGCATGGAGAACTTCCATGTGTCCTTTACCAGTGATCACTGTGCTTCTCAGTGACCTTTTGATGAGCAGTTGTAATGACCTTTTTGCATAAGTGAGTGGTCCTTAGTAATTTGGCTCTTCCTTTTATTTTCAGAACTGTTCAGACCTATGGGTTCTCTTTGTCTTTTACAGCAAGAGAAACATAACAGGGAAAATAAAAGTATTTTATCTTCATAAAAAATTATTGGGATCTCTGCAAGGAAATTCCCATCTTTTAATAACTGGCATTTCTGTATGCCCTTCTTACTAAATCACTACCCTGAAACACTGAAGGGTGTTGTTTCACACTCCTGCCCGTTGTGGTGTTTGGTGTTCCGTGAAGACTTTGGAGCTGGAAAGCAGTTTATTCATATTTACTAATAATAGTCCTGTGAGGAGGGAGGACTCTGCAAGGGAGGAATGTGAGAGCAGAGAATGATCCTCATTAGGATGCTGTGTGAAGGGTGTCAGCCTACTGAGATCCCAGCTGTGCTCCAAGCTCCACGCTTCTCATGAGCAGGAGGGCGAGTTGGGCTGTGTGTCTGGTGGCACTTCTGTGGAGAAGATGGAGGCAATTACGTTTCTGTGTCTCAGAGGCCATTCCAGCCCCCATCTCTCTTCAGTTCACTTCCTGATGATGACTTCAGTGCCAGGGCGTCCTTGAGAGAGAAAAGTCGCATCTCTGTAACCAGCTACTGTACAAATGTGTAATCAGCATGGCCATGTTGTCCTTGCATTTGCACAGAAATGAAATGGGGAATCCCAGTACCCAAGATTAACAGCCTGGATCTCCTCTGTGTGTATGTAATCCTGCTCTCCCATTAGCATATATCCATCCATTTTTAATACATAGGAAAAGGCGTATAGATAATTTAGATGGGAAACAAAAAAGCTATGCATCACCATTATATTAAGGGGAAGAACCCCAAAACCAGCCTGCAGAGGCAGAATCTCATTCCCTTCTGCCAAACTGATACATACTTTCTGGATCTGAAAACCAGTGGAAAGAACTCCTTTTGGCTGCTGGACCGTATAAACAATTGTTTGAGCGTCTGCTTGTAGATGGAGCACTGCTGTACAGTCAACATCATGGTCTAGGAGGAACTCCAGCTCAATGAAAAACCCAGGGAAAGAGAAGGATGAAGAGGAACAGTGCTGCTGGCAGAAGTAGTGGGTTTCCTTTGGGCAGAAATGGTGCTGAAAAAGCAGGTGTTCCACTTTCTTGATGTATATTGTATATATTCACAGTATTGTGAATCTCTCTCTTACTGGAGAAATGACTGAATAGAATGCAGAGATGGAATTTGTATTGCTGATATTTTCTGGAGGGAAATGCTAGCAGTGGCAACAGATGCTTCTGAATGTATTTGGATTTAAGCAAATTAAAGGGGAAAGGGTTCCATGAAGGCAGAGGACAGTCCAGAGATGCACCGCACTGCATAGAAATCAAAGCACCTTTGTTAAACCGTGGTATACAATGCAAATATAGTTGCTGGGCCACACCACAGCAGAGAATGTGCTCTCTGGTTTAGAGCTATCCTGCTCTGGTGCTTGGTGTAAGAGAGGTATGTGAGGTATCTCTTTCGGCCCAGATAAGAAAGCAGTAAATTTCTAAGATCCTTGAGCCAGGTCCTGCACTGTGGCTCAGACTAAGTATATTGTTCTGATGGCAGAAAGAAGGTAAAAAAGCTTCTTAGCAGCTGGTAATGGCCATACAGATGACACTTTTAGTTTCCTTTAATTCAGCCTGTTGTCCCCCCATTGGCATAGCAGATAGGATCTGGGGTGGAGGGAGTGTATGGTGCTTGGACCATTTGAGCTGTTGGAAAGACTGCTGTGAGCTATGACCAGCACACTCTGGGGTTTCTGCCACAGGGCTGGCCTCAAATCAGCAAGCACCGGTGGAAGCTAAGAATTAAATCTGAGCATTCCTTCTTTTCCTTCCTTCCTGCCTTATTCTGACTTGCACAAATAAATGGATTTTCATAGTTTAGATCCAACAGTGCCTACAATCTAAGTGCAGTATCTCACCCTTGCATTTCATTTAAGTGCATTCCTTTTTTAGTTAAGATGAATATAAATAATCCACAGGTAAAGTGAGAATGCCAAGCTTTCGGTAGAATTGGAGGCAATCTGCTTGAAACTGTCAGATGTGTTATCAATGTCATTTTTGTTTGTAGAACCCTAGAAAATTTCTAGTGGAGTGAACACAATTTTTGGAATTCTTTTACAATGTAATTGTGGAATATATATGATAGTGCTTTTTTTCATCATTCTTTATAGTGAAGTAGTCCACAGACCCACAGTGGGATGTAGACTTTAAGTTGAAAGTCATTGAACTAGAGTACGCATTTGTTCTTCCTACTTTTACTAAGCTAAGTGGACTTTTTTAAAAAGTTGATGTAAATACATGTTTGTAACCTTAACTGTAAGCTGAAGATGTTTTTAAGGCATATTCTGGCTGTGGCAAAATTCTCACTAATTGGGAGTGTTGCCTGGACTTTGGGAGTGCAGTCAGGGACTTAAAAGTGCACCTGATGTGGATCAGCCTTTGCTCATTGTGAACCAGCTTATTGGGAAGCTGCTTTTCTGTCTGCTTCCTGCTTGCATTTTAAACACGTGTGTTTTCTTGCAAGGCATCCCCTCTGTATTATCAGGTGGTCTCTTGGGCAGTTCTTGTTCTTGACTATTGGAAGAATTTCTTGCCTAGGAAGAAAACTTGAGTAGATTAGCTGTGGATAACATGAAACTTGCTTTTCTCTTCAGCGGGCTTCTGTTACAGCCTGTAAACAGAGGTATTCTTAGAGCTCTAAATTCACATCTTGCCAAGGGGAAAATATATTATGTTAATGAAATTGCAAAATCAACGATAATTTTCATTAACCTCCATGCCCCACAACTGCATGTAATTCTACAAAGACACAGTCCAGTCAGTGAAGTGAATTAGTCTAAAAGGAGTTAGCTCTACACTGTGTGGAAACCCCAGTATTCAGACTTACTATGTGTTGACATGCCTGAGGGACGGGATGTCATCCAGAGGGACCTGGACAGGCTGGAGAGGTGGGCCTGTGCAAACCTCATGAGGTTCAACAAGGCCAAGTGCAAGGTCCTGCACTTGGGTCGGGGCAACCCCTGCTATCAATACAGGCTGGGAGATGAGGGGATTGAGAGCAGCCCTGCGGAGAAGGACTTGGGGGGTACTGGTGGATGAAAAGCTGAACATGAGCCAGCAGTGTGCGCTTGCAGCCCAGAAGGCCAACCGTATCCTGGGCTGCATCAAAAGAAGCGTGGCCAGCAGGTGGAGGGAGGTGATTCTGCCCCTCTACTCGGCTCTGGTGAGACCCCACCTGGAGTATTGCATCCAGCTCTGGAGCCCTCAGCACAAGAAGGACATGGACCTGTTGGAGCGAGTCCAGAAGAGGGCCACAAAAATGATCCGAGGGCTGGAGCACCTCTCCTACGAGGACAGGCTGAGAGAGTTGGGGCTGTTCAGCCTGGAGAAGAGAAGGCTGCGGGGAGACCTTATTGCGGCCTTTCAGTACTTAAAGGGGGCCTATAGGAAAGATGGGGACAGTCTTTTTAGCAAGGCCTGTTGTGACAGGACAAGGGGTAATGGTTTTAAACTAAAGGAGGGGAGATTTAGGCTAGATATAAGGAAAAAATTTTTTACACTGAGGGTGGTGAAGCACTGGAACAGGCTGCCCAGAGAGGTAGTGGAGGCCCCATCCCTGGAAACATTCAAGGTCAGGTTGGACGGGGCTCTGAGCAACCTGATCTAGTTGAAGATGTCCCTGCTCACTGCAGGGGGGTTGGACTAGATGACTTTTAAAGGTCCCTTCCAACCCAAAGCATTCTATGATTCTATGATTCTATGATATTCTCAGCGAGTTCACCATTCTTACCTGTCCTGTGTCTTGCAGAAAGATCAGGAGAATCCTATAGATGAGCTGTGGTTTAAGAATATCAAAATGAAAATTCTGTGATGCAGGAGAATGAAACTCAAATGATGCGATGGAAGAGTTGCTTAGATACTACAGTGATGACAGTTGCACAGGACCTTATATAGAAGTAGAAATGAAATAGAAATAGAAATGGTTTTCCTGCAGTCATTCTGCTACACAGAATTCCTACCAGTGTGAACATGAATTTTGCATAGCAGTCGCCAATGAGATAGCTCCTTATAGTTTTAGAAACTATATGAGGGAAAATGAAAGAGAACTTAGAGTTGGCTTGTGTAAAATTGTCAAAGCCGGTGGGATCTGGGAAGATGCCTGACGGTTCATTGATTTGGTTGAATGTGGCTGAACAAAGAAGGTCAATTAAACTTCAGAATAAGGTGACTGGGTTTGGTTTTCAGGCGTTTCTTTATCCAGTGTCAAAAAACAGATGGGGGAAGTTGGTTGACCATCTTCAGCATTTTCCACTCTTCCTGGGTTGTTTGTTAGAGTCACCTCCTAACTGGTACATCTGGTCTTAGAGAAACAGCCTAAGTAATGGCAGGGCCCTCAGTTTCCTTAGGTGAATGGTTGAACAGGCTGCAGCATTGCAAAATGCATTTTTACTTGATATCCTTGCTACATTTTTTGCTTCTCAGCTTCATACAGCTGCTCCTCGCTATGCGTTTCTGGGCCATGCAGAACAACTCCTTTCCATGCTCAGTGGTTATTTGCTTTAAATATAGGCTTTGCAGACCTAGATAGAGACAGGGAACGGAAAAGCAGCATTTAAGTCCTTGAATCCGGTCTTTTGTTAGCATACTCTCTTTTATTAACATTATTACTGCAGCAATTACCATTGTTAGAATTCCTCTGTAGCACAGTGGTACCTTGGTGCCTCAGTCCTGGGCAACGGAGCACCTGGTACCAGGCACAGAACAAAGATGTCAGCCTGCCTCGAGTGGCAGATAGCCTGTGGTTAATTCTTCTCTCTTTATTGTTCACGTATCTTACATGGATGTGTCTTGAAATCTTACATTAAAGCATTTCTTAAAGCAAAAGTATTGTTATATTAGTCATTCTTAACATGTACCAGATAGATACTTTTCCCTCTCTTTGATTTTTTCCTTGTCTTTAGGAATTGCATTTCTTTGTGTTTCATGTCTGTTAAGTGACGTGTATCCCACATCACATGCCTTGATCTCCATTTCTTTGCGTCTTCTTTGGTTAGTTATGCCTTTGCAAAGGAAGTATAAAATGTTACTATTCTAACTTTTGCTGATACGGTAAAGGCCTGAAGGTTGTGAAAGATGTCACATAGAAAATAATCAAGCCCTGGTCCTTTTCAGTCCTGTTCATGAGATTAAATGCCTGATTCATTTAAAAATTTGAACATATTAATGACCACGTGTTTCTTTTTGTCAGAAAATGAAACCAAAAAATCAAGGAGAATAGAAACAGGGCAATCAAGGAGAACAACGACAGATGCCATTCTGGTCTTTTGCCTGGTAACTGGAATCATTGTGACTGTTGGTGTAATCTCTGCCATGATCTTTATGATTCTTCACTGGTAGGTGGACAGCATACAATGTGATTTATGTTTTATTTGATCAAAATATGGTATTATTGATGACAAACATGACCTGGGGTGAACTATTTAAGTTTCTCTGTAGTGCAATATTTGTGTTGCCAGCAGAGAAAACAGGAGCAAGCTTCTGGAGATTAGAAAGAAGTGCTTTGCAGAGCAGTTGCAGTGATTGTGGATGGGAAGGAAATGATTCAGAGCAATTTATGTAAACCTACTTAAAGGTATGTTTTTGTTTGATTCTTTTTTCCATTTCAGGACTGTTGTAAAATCTGTTTGGGAATCAAAATCTGGGCAAGACAACCAAAGTAAGAAGCTGGCCAACAAAAGATCACTGTGTAACATGGAATAAATAGCCCCCATCAGGGTCTGCATTGGCCTTTCAAGGAATTGGAGTCTCTGCACCTGCAACTACAGTATTCTCACCATCTGCATTAGCCATAATACAAGAAGTGGCAGAGCCCTCACTCACAGAGGATGAAGTACAGAAGTCCTTCCAGGACTTGCATAATGAACAGAATTAGAAAAAAAAAAATTAGATTACATAGAAATAAGATATAAAGAAGATTAAAATGTTTGAAATACTTGTTTTAAGAAGTATTTTTTACAGTTCATTCACTGTCTTGGATTACTGAACTTTAAGTGAAATGGGTAAAAATACTTCTATGTTAAGGTAGACATCGTTCCCCAGGTAGTTTAGTAGTCTGAGCATCTCTGAACTGGAGAACCAAAGCCAGATTTTTGTGAGGATGGTGAAAATGATATATTTAATATATCTTAATTTTATGAAGGTGTTAATCTGGACTAGATGAAACTAGGCATATAGTCTAGGCAGAGACCATTTTTCGTAAAGTGCTCTTTATCTCCTCGATGATCTTCAAGCACAGCACCTACTATGTAATCACTATAATCCTGTTTCTTCTTGACACATGGAAGGATGTGTAATGGTAGGGAAGATGCTTAAAAGTTTCTTCATAAGATTAATTAAATTTTTACCTGCACGTTTGCACACGTAACCATTTCTGCCATCAAGGGGAGCAAAATATGTGAACAGAAGAGTAGCCCCATAGGGTCAGACCAAGGATTCATCTACCTCTGTAATCAAACCAATGGGCAAAAAAAGGATCTCTAGGGAAAAGTACAAAAACAAGACAAGGCTGTATGATGTTTTCCACATGCATTCCTCCAGCTTCCAGGCTTTTGCAGGTTTTCTAAACCAGATGCAATTTCTAAGCAGTTAGCAATCTTAATGGTTTTCTTTTCCTTGGCTTTGTTCAGTGTCCCCTAATACCTGTGTAAGCTTCTCTCACATAAAACATCCAACAGCAAGGAGATCCACAGCGCAACCACATCTTTTGTCCAGCTTGAACCCACTTCCTGCTAGCTTCATTTGTTACACCTTACTTCTTGAAATGGCAGTGAGCTGTCAATCCACAGCATCCTCTCCCTGAAAGGGACTGTCTTTTAGACCTCTAACATATTCCCTGGTTATTTTCCTTCTGGACTGAAAAGTGCAAGATTACTTAGCGATTCTTCATCCTGAAACCGTACCGTACCTCTGACGATCTCTAACCCTCCTCCATTACATGACTATCTTGTTTATGAAGGTGCTTTCTTTTTGTGTAAATAAACATTGTTTGATACAAATAAAAAACCTGAGCTGATGACATGTTGAAAAATGGACTGTGGACTGATGAAAATGTTTAATAGATTTTATGATTAAGATTTTCTCTTGAGTATAGTAGAAGCTCTGAAAAGAGGCCAAATATTGAGCACTCCAGGGTAGAGAATGCTTCTCAGTAAAGAACATTGCAAAAAAATTGCAAAAAAATAGATTGGAGGTAGTAACTCATCCTCTCAAAGAATTCCTGTTCTCTTCAGATCCTCTGTTGCTGCAGATGTTCTAACTGCACCATCTGCGCATCCTTAAAAAAGCATTATCATATTTTTCAGAGATACATCATTTTGTTTGCTGTTTAGTGAAAAGATCATTTACATTTTTGCAAATAAAACATCATATTCAAAAATGACGTGCACTTAATTCTATAAAAATATCTTTTTTAAAAAGGAAATGATATTTTTGGTAACGCTATCATTAGCTATGTCATTTTATATCATTTGGTAGACAAACCTAAAAGTCTTGCAACATTAAGAAGAAAATGCATAGAGAAGGAAAAAGCAGACAATAACAATTTTGCAGTTTGCAAAACTAGCTTACACGTTCAAGGTGAGTTTTTGATCCCATGCAATCAAAGACAGCGTATTGTGGTGAGCCTGGGATTACGTCTGGAATGCTGGTCTTAAAAATAGACCAAACCCAGTTGCTATTAGTCAGGAAAATGTTTCCACTGAAAGTATGGCAAATATGAAGCCTTGCCATCAGCTCTGTGGTGGACTTTTGAACTCCTGCTTTCATGTTGTAATTAGGGTATAGCATAACTGAAAGAGATGGAGAGGGAACTAGAATATTCTTTTCCATAGTGATGCAAAGGTGTGCTATTATACAACCATTTTGTATTTTAATAACATTTACAAGGAACCTCCAGTCTTATTTATTTTGAGGGTTTTAAATTTCCACGCTCTGCTGGCAAATCCAGCAAAAAGTAATAGATATGTAAGCAGAGTAGTTCAGAAAATGAAATTCAGAAACAGCTGAACTAATCCGTACTGGTGAGTGTGGGAGTCCTTAGGGTAGGTCAAGGAGGTTTTGTTCTTTATTGGCCTATATTTTGTAAAATATGATTATCTCCTGCTTTTTCTCCCCCTCTGATAACTCCTTAAAGCTACCTACAAAATAGAAAAAAAAGTTGCTAGAAAATTTGATGCAAAACCTGCAGCATAAAATACGGAAGAGTGCCTTGCTGCTCAACAGATAGGGTAAACAGGCTGTTCTGTTGTTGAAGCCACAATCAGAAACTCCAAGAAGTGAGGAAATTCCTGAAGTTAAGATTACTCTGTCCAAGCAGCCATCACACAACCACTATATTATCATTCTCTCACCCTAAATACAAACTTGAATGAATTGCTCTTTGTACTAGATGCAGTATAAAACACATAGGACATGCAAAATTACTATCTTAGCACAACCCATAGCAACCTTCCCTGACTTTTGATTCCATAATCTGAATAATATACTTGTTAGTTTGGTAACAGGGTGGACAGGCATGACAGATAAAGGACATCCAGAAATAAGTGTTTTAAGTTAAGTATTTTTAAGGAGATAAAGAACATGTTACAATCTGCTTGAACACTTCTGGCAAGAAGTATTCACCATCTAGTATATATAACTGTACTTCATGTAACTCCTTGTATCTGCAGTGCCTGAGAAATATAAAGAATGTTTTAATTGTTACTTTCTGATAGTGGGTTAATTAAGAGAACCAACAAGAGTTTCTCCTTTTCCACAGATTTAAGTACAGTATTTCTATCTCCTTCTGCTTGCTGACTGCAGTGGAAACATTATCTTTACTGATCACCCCAAGGTACGAAAGTATTCTTATTCTCAGACCTTAGGCATGTGTCCAACTCTTGTTTAAGCCAGTGGTATTTAAACTCTTGAAGTGAGAATGTGCTGCATTTCTAAGGGGAGAAGCACAGAAGAACTAGAAGGAGAAGCGACAAAGGTCACATAAAAAGATCTTCATGATTTTGGGGGTTTATGCTGCCTACAAGAGCTTTTGACCAATGCAGAGTAGGCAGCCTCCCTAGTCCGCTCTATGAAGCGTGATCTGTACAGAAATCCCAGCGCTCTGGGAGCTTGTAGCTTTGCCCTCATTCAGACGCCCTCCTACACCACACCTTGGAGGGCCATCAAGCTCAGTTCGTCTGCCAGGAGACCTTTTCACCTGCCTTTGCTGTACAGAAGACTCCTAGTATCTTCTCCCACTACTCCAGCTCCTGGATCCAGGATAAAGGGGCCAGAGTGAAAGTGAAAATCTCATCATGCTTAAATTTAAGCTTGTACTTACATTCTTTCCTGAACTAAGATGTCCTCATACATGTGTTTAAGCAATTTCCTGAATTGGGGCCAAAATGACTGTCATCCCTTGCTTTCATTTGCTTTGCATTGTCTAATACTGCAGCATAATCTTGTGGGTTTTGTTGTAATTTAATAGTATTTTAAACATTTCCCCACTATTCTTTCATCTTCCCTTTCTTATTCTTCTTAAAGAAAAATCTTTTTGGAATGCATATCTTGTCTGTGTATGATCCACCATCTGTCTCAGGAAATTTAGGATGCATTGATATAGTTATTTAGGTCTTGGATGTATGTGCAGTTTCATTTATGTATGGTCTAATAGTATATACCATAGAAATGAATTTTTTTTTCTTTGACAGCTTTACTGGGTGGTTTTGGAAATGAAATTTTTATGGCGAATTGCAGAGATTTGCATTATTTTTTTATAACTATATTTAGTCAAACACACTTAACAAAATAATAAGTACTCGTGTTTTTTCTTTCTTTGCTGCTATGCATACAGGAGAGAGATTGCCACAGAAATATGGGTCATTTTTTAACCTGATGCTCTATAAAATAAAATAAAGAAATGCTAGTTGAAAACCAATTCAGTGCTCCATGATTGGTGGCAAAATTTCAGCATTGTGCAGCTATTACAGGGAGAAAATAAGCAAATAATTTGATTTATGATTTTATGAATGGGAAAGCTACAGCTAAATGTTAAGTCAAACGTACAGAATTTTATATGAGTTTTGGAAATAGAGCTCTGCGGTTTCCAGTTGCTTATCTGTAAAGTGTAGAGATGGATTTTTCAGGAGCCGAGCATTCAGCTTCTACTTCATTATGAGAATCTCGTTATATTAGGCCAGTACTGTTCACTTATGATTTACTAAGTTTTTTATTTAGCTGTATAGAAAAACTTTTGACTTCGAACTGGGTCAGAGCGCTCAGACTGGAAAATTCATTATGGTGAATTTTCAGGACAATGCTACTTTAACAGGAAATTGTGTTTGTGGGCTGTGAAAAGATAACTGGAGAAAAAGCTTGCATGTCTGAAGCAATTAAGCCCCAAATCCAGCATGGCTGGATATGGATAATTGGTTATTTAAAATTACTTAACCTACATGTGTTTTGCACTCTATCATCATGTTCTTATAATCAGAAAGTTACTGGGCAAAATGGGAAGACTTGAGCTGATTAAATCTTCATTTTGGACTGTGAGCCCTTTCCCAAAGAGATGGTTTTGTAGTATATGTGCCTGCGAAGTCTTATAACATGATATCCTGATCCTTATTGAGGGTATCACATGTTATCACAACATAGGAATTAAATCATAGTATGAAGTTGTTGTGCAGATGAAGCAGTTACTATTTTGGGATAACGTTATGTTGTATTACACCTAGAATAATGGCAAATTGTTAATTAAGATCCCTTGATATCTGCAATGATCCAATTTTCTGCTACTTATAACTGCCAAATTTTAGTCTTTAAAGCAGAAATTTTCCATGATGAATATGTGATTGTCAGGCTATTATCTTTCTTTCTGGGTATGCAGAAAGTGCAGTCACCTGCTTTATTTTTTCTGGACTGCTAATCCCATCCTGACCATTTCTCTCGCATTCCTAGTTTCTGCTCCCATCCCAGTTTCCCCCCTCCGAGCCTACTCTCCCATCAGCAGCTCTTCCTTAGTGTGGTAACAGTAAGACTGAACAGGAAAGGAATGACACTGTGACTTTGAGATGATGGAGGAGAAGAAGGAAAGAGCAAGAATATTAAGACAGGCTGGGTGAGTATTTTGAGACTCGATGATCTTAAAGGTCTTTTCCAACCAAATGATTCTATGATTCTATGAGAGGGGCTGGTGAGAGGGGCTGGTGAGAGCACACTGGGATGGGGTAAACTGGGAAGGGAGCAGAGACTGGGAGTGCTAGAGAAGTGGTCATGGAAGGAAGGCTGAGAAGAAAAAAGAAATTAAGCATCATCCTGAGGCTGTGCTTAGAAACCTGATGGGAGTGGGGAGAAGGAGCAGATACTGTGAAAAGAGATGCCTGTGAGCAGAATCTTCACCGAGGGGAGGAACTGGCTGGATAGAAAACCAGACACGAATTGTGATGAACACGGGGTAAGGAGACTGGGATTGTGAGGCCCTGGGAGGCAGAGAAAGAGATCAAACAGGGAGCCGAGCATGCTGAGCATGAATATGGAGAGAGGAAAGGAAGGATGAAGATGTTGAAACTGGGGAAACAACCTGGGTCTGAATGGTGGGACCATTCAGACGGGGGGAACTGGAGTGATGAAGAACAAGGCTGGAGAGGAGGACTAGGGCTGAATGGATAAGAAAACAGAAACTGTGGTGACAAACCCGAAGAGTGGAGACTGGAAGTCACTGGCAAGAAGAGACTGGAAGAATGAGCAAGGGAGACATGGGACTACAGCAGGCACAGTTTTTGAAGGGACAAGACAGAAGAAGTCAGAACAGAGGATTAGTTTGGAGGTACCTGTGTCCACTTGAATACTCTTCCATCATGACCCTGGTCTAGGGGCAGTTTTTCTGAGCTTCTTTGTACCTCTGCTGCTAGCAAACAACTATAAGACCCACTAGCAAACTATGTCTCTTGCTTCCTGCGTTTGCAGTTAACTTGAAGGGTGAATATGTTACTGCATTAGCTCAAGTATCCAGAACCCTGTCCTGGAGCTGAAAGTCCCAACCCTGTTGATGGTGTATGTTGTTATAAGTATGGTGCTACCTGGCAGAACATCTGAATTGTTAGTATGGAGTTTAAGAAATCACAGAAAACTTTAAAGGAATTGCGAGTTTGAGTGTTAAGGAATGTCAGCGGGTATATGGGCTGTACATCACTGGTCCAGCCCCTGCCTCTGGTGTGCACTTGAAGACAGGGCGGGGTGTAGGCTTGTTCCTGCAACACACCACACAGAAGGGGCGGAAGAGCTGGGGAGCAGAGGACCAGCCAAAGCTGTCAGGATTGGTAGGGCTGGTTAAGCAAACCTGGGGAACATACCCAAGCAGATTAGCCAGAAGGCATTTTAAAGGCAAAACGGAGGCTGAAAGACTTCCTCCCTTCTCCCCTGTTAAATTTGGCCATAGACTGTTGTGGAGCTAGGACTTCATCCAAACAACTGAAAAAGGAGAAAGAGAAAGCCACTGAGGAATTTAATGGGGCAAGATGCTGAGAGACAAACCTTATAAACTGGTAGATGAGTGTGCGTATTTACTTCACTGTAAATGGTCCTGAAAAGGCAGTCAGGTTTTTTACCTATTTTTCACTTTTAATCCTGCAGACTTTTATCTTTGTAGATAAATGGATAAAAGTAAATTCCTTGTCTCATAAAAAGTTCATCAGGTGAATGATGTAGTTCTTTCAAAATGTCATCAGTCTTGCTGGTCCAAGTGGTATTCACAGCAGGTTCTCAGCCAGTGGAAGTCAAAATGCCAGCTCCCTTTGAATTGCGTAGAAGCAAGTCATGTATAATTTAATCTCTTATTTTTATTGTTCAAGCACTGATTTTATCCAGGCTGCTCATGTGCTGCACTTGCTAATCTCAGGGGAGGACATCTGTGATTTTCTAAGAAAGCTTTGAAGACCTTAAGTTCGTATCTTCACAGAGCACACATCCAGAAGGACCCACCGGATCATCTGGTCTGATCTTGTGTCTGTAAGAGGCTCTTCCCTGTCTGTCTACTACTCTTGTGCTGAGGCTGGTAACTGAGGTCTGCATTTAAATAATACCTGCGGGAAAAGCCACCCAGCCTTGCTTTGGGGACACTGAAAGACTGGAAGTCCAGCGCTTCCTTTGGCAGTTTGTTCCAGAGGTTTATTGCCTTCTGTGCTAAACAAGAATTGCTCCTCATTCAAAATATGAACACATATGGCTTCATCTTTCAGCCACTGGTTTTTGGTTCTGCTAAAATCAGCAATCTTTTAGTGCTTCATATTTTTTCATAGAAAATTTTTTCTTCACCAACACGCACTAATCAATCACTTTTGAGTCTTCTTTTATGACTACGCTTCTTAAAGGTCTTCTCAAAAGCTTTTCTGTCTCATGTTTGTGTACTTTTTCTGACTCTTTTTGACAGCTTCTAATTTTTCAGCATTATCTGTTCAGCCAAGAACCATATATGCCCTATGACACTGATGTCTGTGTTCAGCTGCTTGCTATCCCTACATCCTAAATCCTTTGCAGAGTCCTATCTTTATAAAACAGAGTTCCTCGTTCAGTAGATACAAACTGCATTCCTTATTCCTGAACCAACTTCTCATTTGGCACTGGTAAATCACACAGAGTAAGAGTTGTTCCTGTATGTTCCTGATTGTTGCATATGCTTGTCCCAACTTCATTTACTGCTTCATCCATCTTCATGTCCTCCACCCATTTTGTTTTGTGTTGGAGCACAGCCACTATTCAGAGAAAGATTCGAGATTCGTTGACCTGGATTTACAAAGGTGCTAGTAGGAACACAACCCTGAATCCTGTTCAGTTTGAAGGGGATGCCTGTGTCTGCATTTTACATTAAACAGTTGTATGATAGAATAAGAGAAGAAGCACAGACTGCTGTTTCACCACTCATAGCATCTTAGCAGCGAGGCTGCATAAGGGCAGGTCCCTGATTCCCCTTAGGCCATACCCCAGGAATCTCTCATGTTTCTACACACTGGTACAACGTGAGTAGAGACGGTGGAGTGTGGGATGCAGGGAGAAATCCTGCATGTTAACCCCTAGCCTGGTAGCTGAGGTGCTTTCCTAGGAGACGTAGGTCTGCGTTTCCTTCTACTGAGAAAATGGATCTGGGATGGGGTCTTCAGTCACCTGCATATTTGAGCAGAACAGGAGGTTAGCTTATAAAGAAGACAGTCCATTAAATTGCACTCAGAAGTGCTTTTGTGTGCTTTGTCATTGCCTCTTCCCTTTGCTGGAGACCTCTCTTATTCCCTTGCCTTCTGACTCATACAAAATATTGCATGAGCATCTGGGGAAGCTCTCCTCTGCCTGGGGCTAGTGCTGGTCCAAACTGGACAGATTCTTCACATTGTATTTCATTCTAAAGAGTGTGAAATTTATGTTTCAACATTTTAAATAATGAAAAATCCAACTTTTCCTACAAAGTTGGAACTCCATCTCTCTATCTTTCTCCCTTCAGGACAAATAAAATGAATAATGGTCCATGACTGTGGTCCCCCCCCCCAAATCTTCCTTTGTTCTTTCTCTTTTTGTTCAAGCTTTTTTAACTGGAGAGGGGACAGTGTGGCAAAAGAAAGCCGAGAGACCTCTAAAGTTTCAAAAATTAAAATGGCAAATTTAGTGTCTCATTTTCACAGGTTTTCTTGCTCATGGTTTCCATAAAGCATGTCATGGCAGGGCTGTATTCAGGCATCACTTACAGCAGGTCCACACCACCAACTTTAGTGGATTTTATTCCTTACTTTAAACCCTTGTGATAAAACTTCCTTGCAAATCCTGGAAAGGACTTACCGTACCCTTCAGTGATGTCTTAAAATTTCAACTTGTGTTTGGCAAGATTGGTTCATCAAGCAGCGACACATCAGACCTTAGCAGAGAAAGAATTATATATATATCTGTCTCTGGCAGACTGATTCACAGTGTTACTTGAAATGCGGATTGTATTGCTAGACTTTTCCAATGTGAATGAAAACACATTAAATAGGCAGCAAAATGGAAGGATCAGAACACAGTGTAGAATCCTTCTTTTCAAGTGCTGCTTGTAAATGCAAGTATAATTCACCTAACCTTGCTGGCTACAGAGCAGATTCCCTTCCTTCCTTCTTCCCTTCCCTTCCCTTCCCTTCCCTTCCCTTCCCTTCCCTTCCCNTCTTTTCTTTTCTTTTCTTTTCTTTTCTTTTCTTTTCTTTTCTTTTCTTTTCTTTTCTTTTCTTTTCTTTTCTTTTCTTTTCTTTTCTTTTCTTTTCTTTTCTTTTCTTTTCTTTTCTTTTCTTTTCTTTTCTTTTCTTTTCTTTTCTTTTCTTTTCTTTTCTTTTCTTTTCTTTTCTTTTCTTTTCTTTTCTTTTCTTTTCTTTTCTTTTCTTTTCTTTTCTTTTCTTTTCTTTTTTCTTTTCTTTTTTCTTTTCTTTTCTTTCTTTTTTATCTTCCTTTGTCTCTTTCTTTATCTCTTTCTCTCTCTCCCCCCTTCCCTTTTCCCTTCCTCCTTTCTTTTCCTTTTTTCCCTTTACCCTTCCTCCTTTCTTTTCCTTTCTTCCTTCCTTCCCCCTTTTCCCCTTTCCTCCATCCCTGCACTCCTCTGTCCCTCCCTCCCTCCCTTGTTCCTTTCAAAAACTATTGACTCTGGGTAAAAGGAGGCAGGTTTTTAAGTTAAAATTGGCATAGGGAAAAGTACGATGTCCTGCCACATCTCAGCTTCAGTTCTGAGGATTCCAGGATTGTCAAAAAATAGTTTTTGAAAGCACAGAATTAGCTTAGAAGTTTGGGTCAAGTCTCATAGATATCAGTGAAAAGTCAGGTCATGATGACTAAAACTGCTCCATAACAATAATCTCAAAGTAATAATCAAAGTCTAACTCTTTGCCATGAAAACTGTGGCTGAGCTCCTGGGCTGTGTTTTGGGACCTGCATGCCGCTGGCTGCTGGCAGAGCGCGGGCGCTGCAGAGGGCGCAGGACACAGCCAGCGGGAACCAGGCAGCATCTGCTACCCCTGTGGGGTCTGCAACACCTCCTGGCTGCTGCTTGCCCTCGGGCAAGTTGATGGACTTCACTCAAAAAACAAAAGAAGGTGCTTGTATCAGAGTCAGCATTAATGCAGGGGGAAGCACTTGAGAAAAGCAAGCCCTCGAGAGTGAGGCCACTGACCCCCCAGAGCTCGTGGGGGAAAAACCTTGTTGTTAATAAGATTTGAGTCCAAACTAGTTCCTGATAACAGTGAAGCTACTGGAAGGTTTTGCTGAGCCTCGGTGGCTGGGAGGACCCTGACTGCAGAGAGGAGAGTAGGGTAGGGCCAGCGCCAGCCTATGGCTGGACACATTTTGTTGCCTGTGCCAAGGCTGTGCCCACCAGCGTCTGGCCAGCTGGGGGGCTGTAATCCACACAGGTGGCTTTGAAATCCCCTTTGCCTGGGGAATAAGCTGTGTTGGCACTAACACACTCCCAGTTGTCCCCCACATGCTGCTCTTACAGCTGAGTTTCGCAGGCCACAGCGACAGACCAGGCATCCTCCCTCCTTGGGCTTTTCATCCCATGCTGAGGATGAGCCTGGGGAAGCCACGGGTTTCCTTGCACCACTGTTTGGGGTCACGACTATCACCTCCTCACCCCAGGAGTTCCTGCCACCAGTCCAGGGGCATCACTGGCAGTGTCTACAGGCTTACATGTCTCTGCCAGAGAAACGGGACCTTTCTTGGAATTGCAGTGCGATACCATGCTGCCCTGCACAGCCTGCTAATAAGGGCTGAGGACAGGTCTCACCTATGTGTGATGAACCCTGTTTTGTGTGTTTGTGTTAGGTATGCCTTCTGCTTTGGCTTTCTATTTCTGATGGGTAGGTGTGCTCCTAGGGCTTTGGACATGGACGACCACAGGAGACTAATGCCTTCTGGCTGGAGGGGAGCTGGCCGTGCCTCATTTCACCACCCCACACGTCCCACTGCCCCACTGGGTGTGTTTCCCGAGATGAACCTCCCTGCACAGGAACTGCCCACAGGGCTGGAAACGTCCTGTTGCTCAGATCGTCATCTTGTGCCTCAGGTGATCTCTTCCTGCAACAGGGCATGCCGAGAGCTTCAGGTAGCCAGCAGCCCTGGTGAGCTGGTGGGTGCAAAGGACCGTGGGGTGAGTTCATGAAGTTTTCCTCCTGCCTCTCAGTCAACTCACAGGAATTAATACACTGCAGAACATGGCAGCTGTGTTGGAGCAGCACTCAAGAGCTACGTGATTTAAATTCTGGTATGATAAACACTTGTCAGATAGCTGACACTAATCAATAAATGTCATCTAATAACAACAGACTGCCATCAAACATTAACTCTATCCATGAGACTTTCACCTTGGATTTACAAAAAACCTTGTGAGATCAGCAGTTGGGCTTGTTACATTGCTTGTGAACTACAGCTCTGAAATTCTTGGCTTACCTCTCTCTGCATGTCAAGGCAATTAATGTATATTTTTTTTAATTTCAGATTGGGTCAGGCTACATATACATAGTAACAAAAATTATGCCAATAGAGTCACATGGCAGGAAATATAACGTTAACTTGATCCTGGCTGTGCTTTTTATGCTTAACAAGAGAAAATCAGGAAACAAGGAGAGTGTTGGATTTAATTTTGAATTTCCTGGCCCCTTGCTGTTTGTTGTCTTGAAGATAACACCATCTAAACATACAGGGTCTTAAAAATTTAATTTCCTTTTTCTATTTCCTAGTTCCTATTGCTCAGGCTTTCAGGCTCCTATTGTGGATCCTCCTGAAGTAGAGACGTTTTTGTAATTCTGAGTGTGTTTTCTGATTCACACTGCATTTACATTCCTCTTGTTCCTTTCCACTTTTCTCCCAAGTGAAAGCTCTGCGTTCCCACACACGGAGTCAGCCTGTGGTGCTAGAGGGAAGGCATAGAAAGGAGAATTTGTTGATACTGCCAGACCTTTTGTATTTTCCTTTTCACTCTTCTCTCCATGTAACTGAAGATGTCTGTTGCCCAACAGGGCATGTCAGCAGACCTTACGTAGGACATCTTTGATCTCAGTGTCCAATATGCTCTGTAAGAGCGAGAAATCCTCTTTCTAGAGGCCAAAAATAAACCCCATCTTGTCATTACAACTTGAGACCAATAGGCACAAGCACAGATGCTTTCCTGTGATGTGACTGAGCTCACCAGTGTCATTTCTAGCTGCTGCCACCTCAGTGGAGGAGGGACCTCTGTCAGGATTTTGGCCACAGTTGTGTCCTTGCTGCCCTTGCTATCTGGGGGCTGGTGGTCACCCATGGGCCAGGGAGCTGACTTTCCATCTCCTAGTGAATTCTCTGCAAAGAAAGATGTCCTGGTTTCGGCTGGGATAGAGTTAATTTTCTTCCTAGTAGCTGGCATAGTGCTGTGTTTTGGATTTAGCATGAGAATAATGCTGGTAACACACTGATGTTTTAGTTGTTGCTAAGTAGTGCTTACCCTAGTCAAGGACTTTTTCAGCTTCCTATGCTCTGCCAGGTGCACAAGAGGCTGGGAGGGGGCACAGCCAAGATAGTTGATCCAAACTGGCCAAAGGGCTATTCCATACCATATGACGTCATGCTCAGTATATAAACTGAGGAGAGTTGGCTGGGGGGCAGCAATTGCTGCTTGGGAACTGGCTGGGCATCAATCAGCAGGTGGTGAGCAATTGCATTGTGCATCACGTGCTTTGTATATTATTATTATTATTATTATTATTATTCCTTCCTTTTCTGCCCTATTAAACTGTCTTTATCTCAACCCACGAATTTTACTTTTTTTTCCCCCCATTTTCTCCCCCATCCCACTGGGGAGGGGGGGAGTGAGTGAATGGCTGTGTGGTGTTTAGCTGCCTACTGGGTTAAACCACAACAAAAGACCAGTAAATTCAGAGGGATTCTGGCAAGGGACATGGTCGCCTCGTCAAGGGGTCTTTGAAGGTTTGGAGTTTACTCTTGCTTGGTTAAAATACAGGGTCCACAGATTGAAAAGTGTCTGCTGTCCTCACACATTTGTCTCATAGTCTGTGCTTTTTTGTGCTGACTCCTTCAGTGATTTAAACCTGCACAATGTTTCCTGTCTTTAGATTTTTTATGTGAGACATTCTTTTTACCAATGCTAAAAGGGCATCACCTATTCTTTTAGTGTGGCCTGGCAGGCGGCACTCTGCAGAGAAGGAAATAAAGCCACGTTTTTGTAACAGAGGGTCTTCTGCTAATTCTAGCCAGGCACACTACTTCCCACTTAAAATCTAAACCAAATTAAAGTAAATGGCTTGATATATGTGGAAATTATTTTCTAATAATGGGTAGGTATTCTTGTTTATTATTTATATGCATATAATTCCAGTAGCAATTAACATCTTAATGAAATCTTTATATAGAATAATTTTTTTAATGAAAACACGATTGTGATTATGATTTGCTGCTCCTAGCAAACCAAGCATAATTAGATCCAGTTTAATAACGTGCAAAACTATTAGCATATGAAGAATGTACTCTGAAAACATTCCTGTGATGACACAGGATCATCAGAAGAAGCTGAACTTACTTTTCCCAAGGTCCTGCAGCACAGATGAGGCTGAGATGCTGTTGCAGTTACATCACGCTGATCCCATTGGTGAGATACTCAGCCGTTTATTTGCAGAAAGCCTGTGCACTGTGAACCTTTATTTGCCTTTTCTTGCCAGAGGATTTTACCCCTTGAGCAAGGGATGAAACCTCTTTCAAGTTTAGATTTCAGGAACTCAAAACTCAATGAGAAATTAAGGTCTTGTTTGGTTTGGGGATTTTGCCATATTATATCCACTGGTGACAGCCGCTGATAGGGCTTTGTCAGCGTTGTCCCCAAGTGGATACAGGCAAAGCTGCTATTTGCACTAGTGGAGATTAGCTGGCCCCCAAACAGGAGTAAATTGCACAAATGCAAATCGCAGCTCGCCGTGCCTTGCTGACTTTCATAAAGGGTTTCGCCAGCGTCAATATGTTGGCTCTGCAAGTAGAGCATTTCTCCAGGGCAACTAAAGGCTTGTGGCTAGCAGGTATTTGGATGCGACATATCACACCTGAAGCAGAGCAGTGGAGAGGACAGGCAAGCCATGAAACATGCTTTGGGGTGGCTTGACGCACACAGGGGCCAGGTGACTCACGGTCCACCAGCTTCCCTCCCAGAGCACACAGAAGCCTCTGCAAAACTTCTGATAAGCCTGTGCCCAAGATCTGAGCTTATAGCAAAGCTTTCATGACTTCTGTCCAGGTTTTTGTTTGATTTTTTTTTTTTAATGAAATAATCATCCTGTTCTGCTCAAACTCACACTGGGCAGACCAGGAAAGGACTGAGGTGGGAATACTCTCTGGATGCCTTAAGAGCTTAGAGGCCATTAGAGGCACTTTAGCAGGCTTTGGCCAAGGTTAAATCCAGATGGGCTTTCTTTTGCTGAGATCCATTTTGCCATGGCCTCACAATTAGTTATACATCAGGACTCACGTTTTCCAGTGTGGCTGTGTACAGCCATTTTTACACACCTAATTAAGCCCAGAAATGCATGTTTAGTGTTCTAGCAATGACAGAACCACCCAATAATCTTTAGCACTTATGTACATATGAAATGGTGCATACAACATCAAAGCTGTGTACACACATTAAATAATTCATCCTTATAATAACCGCTGGAGGCGAGGGGGAGAGGCATTAGCTAAATAGCTCATCCCCGTTCTTGCAGCAAGTCACTGGCAGAGTCAGGGTTAAGCGCTGTGAGGGTTTGGTGCCGAGCTTTGTGCTTCATCTATTAGCTCTCACTTCTCTGTGGTGGAGCAGCTCATATGTTATTTGGAACATTTCCTACTCCAAGACATTCTCCTGTGGGAAGCAGCTACGAGTCCACATGAACAAAATATTCCATAAAAATAAACCAGCGATCCCTGGGTTGGAGTGTCTGGTGCTGGCGAGGAGAGGCAATGCTACACAGATTAGCGATGCTGCTTGAGTTGCTCATGACGCTAACATCCACGAATGTGTTGTGACGCTGGGAGGCCACGCACCCACCCGCTCCAGTGGTGGGCAGGAGCACCTGGGTGCAGGAGCATTGGGAAGCACGGTGCAAAGGAGGTCTGGGTGCTGGGCGGTGGAGAAAAACCCTAAACAAGATGAGCATGGCAGCCGTGTCAGTGGCTTTCTGCTCTACTGCACTCACGACCAAAGAGTACAGCCCTACCTTGGTTGCCCTCCTACTTGCTGTTGTGATCAAATTCAATCTGCTGTCACCAAAAATGACATAAAAAGCGACCCCAAAATCCCTTTCAAAACCTGAGGGTTTTGAGACTAGTGGGGGCTCCCTTCCCCCTCCCTCAGCCTTCAGCCAAAGTGAGCAAACGGAGCACTACTGGAAAACTGAATTCCTCTGCAGACATCCTGTAGCTTTATGATCAGGATGCATCCTCTTGCATAATATTATTTGCACGGTTCAGCTCTGTGCCACATGTGTGGGCTTTTGTTTGTCTCTTCCCCTGAGCGGTGAGGTGTACGACACCTCTGAAAAAGCCCATCTGCAGGAGGCAGCTTTCCGACACTGGTAGAGACGGTATCCAATGCTCTGGGAAAAAGCCATCTCAGATGCAATAATAATTTGATGTTTCACTGGCCAAGGATGGTAACTCTTGCTATTCTGCTGGCAATTTGCAGGGATACGATTCTCCGTGCGTTTCTGACAGACTTGACTATTTTTCCAAGAAGCCTTTGGACTTCAGACATTAGAAATGTGTTGTTTTATTTTAATCTAGGTTGCCATTTGGTGTAGTTGTCTTTCTGCTCAATACAAGTTTGCTTGTGAAGTTTATATTGCCCCTTTGGGATTTTAGCACCAAGTCCACATATTCTGTGAAAAGTCACTTTATCTTCAAAGAAAACAGCTTAAAATTCCTGTACATATTCCAGAGCTTCGCACAACATACAAGAGGCTCTGGATCAACCTAGATAAGAGGGACCATTTTCTATCTAGATATGTTTGGACATTCCTTTATAGACCATGTGGAAATATATTCCATTTTCAAATAGATACACCCTCCTCCTGTAACATGAGTCAAGAGGAGAAAGCCCACACAGTTGTTTTGGTTACTTAGGAACTTCCATGCCTGATTAATCAGTTTCTCTCCTCTGCTTCGAGGAACCTAATTGAACTTGTCATTTTATTCCTCTGAAATGTACTCATAGATTCAAAAAATTCTGGCATTTCTAATATTTATTTTCCACACTGCAGTTGCTCAATGTACCTCCCTTGGGGATAATATAGATTGGCTTCCATATTAGCTAAGATCATCTTGTACGTTTTCTGATCCTTGCCTATGGGGAATGGAGCCTCTTCTGCTCTTTTGGTGCAGTTTGGCAGGAACTGAGCCCATTTCTATACCATGGGGTCTTCCGTATCAGCAGTGAATCCTCTTCTCTTGCTCCCACCATATCTTTTCCCTCCAGCATCTTCCAATTACAGTATTCCTTCCATTGCCATTAAATTTAATATAATCCATCAAGTAGTCCCAGAGGGGATATCTTTCACTTTGGATTTATCTGCTAATAGACACATGGTAGCAGATGATCTCTCTCTCTCTTTTTTCTGGGAGATTATTAATTACTAACGCAATTTTATCACAGAAACCTGACAGTCTCCAAACATAGTCTCGTATCTTCCAGTTTCATTTGAATTTCTCCAGTGTAAATTACTGCCTCACAGTCCTGGTTTCTATAGGTGTTCGTTGCATTCCAGCATAATTCATAAAAATATAGAAATAAATTATTTTATGGGTGTGTTTCTTCATCCTTAGCTCCCCATCCATCGTTTGATTCTATTCTCTTTGGCGCGTTTATACACTCATTTTTCATAGGTTTATAAATGTTGCAGTGGGGGCCTTGGATCAAATTCTCAGCTATAGGCACAGGGCTCCCATCTAGATGAATAGCTCCTTAGGTTTAAGGCCAGAAAGAAACATTAGATCATCTGTTCTTATTTCCTGTATATCACAGGCCATTACATTTCACACAATTACCCAGGTATTGAACCTAATAGCTTCTTTGGCTAAAGTACATCTTCTAGAAAGGCATCCAGCCATGATTTGAAGCTCTCCAGAGATAAGAATCCACAGCCTCCCTTGAGGATTTGTTCCAGTGGTTAATTACCCCACTCCTAAAAATATATGCCTTATTTCCCATTTTAATTTGTCTGGCTTCAGCTTCCAGCCACTGGCTCTTGTTATGCATTTTTCTGCTGGTTAAAGAGCCTTTTAGTAGCTGGTATTTCCTCCCATGGAAATACTTCACATGTTGCAAGAGAATCATCTTTCAGTCTTCTCTTTGATAAAAAACCAAATGTTATGAGCTAGGTGTCTCACAGAAACATGGATTATCAAGCCATTAAATAATTTCTATGGCTTTTTTCAGCACCTTTTCCAATTTTCCCTCACAAGAAATGGCATTCATGTGTCTGGTTGTGTTCTGCAGGAGGAAGCCCTGCTGCCTTATCCTCTGTCCATTTAGGATATAGTCCAGGTGCCATCAAGACATGGTCACGCATAAACACAACGCTTGGGTCCAGTCCTGGGAGGTGATGAGCTTTCTCAATCCGTTCAGCACAGCCTGAAAACAGTCTTGTCCTTCCCAGGACAAGGAGGTTCAGGACAGTAACACCGTCTTTATCCAGATGCTTATCCTTCCTCCTGCCCTCCCAGCTCATTGCAAGATTGGCAAGAAGGGCCGTGCTGCCGTGTGTTCCCTTGGCCGAGCTGGCTGAAAAACCTGCTGCACCTGGCAGTGTGTCTCTCCAGGGGCCAGGTATGCATCAGGGGACTCTCCTGGCCTCTGCTGCTCTCCTTCTGAAACAAACCTCCTGTAATGGGCTACAAAGCATGGGGTGATGGATGAGCAACCACACTGTGGTATGGTAGATGGGCTTCCTGGGCGTGTGTCGTGGTTTAGCCCCAGTCAGCAACTAAACACCACGCAGCTGCTCGCTCACCCTCCCCCTCCCCGGTGGGATGGGGGAGAGAATCGGAAGGGCAAGAGTAAGAAAACCCACGGGTTGAGATAAGAACAGTTTAATAATTGAAATAAAATAATAATAATAGTAATAATAATAATAATGATAATAATAATAATAATAATTGTAATGAAAAGGAGAACGAGAGAGACAAACAAAACCCAGGGAAAAGAAAACAAGTGATGCAACCGCTCACCACCCGCCGACCAACACCCAGCCAGTCCCCAAGCAGCGATCGCTGCCCCCCGGCTAACTCCCCTCGGTTTATATACTGAGCATGACGTCATATGGTATGGAATAGCCCTTTGGTCAATTTGGATCAACTATCTTGGGCTGTGCCCCCTCCCAACTTCTTGTGCACCTGGCAGAGCATGGGAAGCTGAAAAAGAAAGTCCTTGACTAGCCTAAGCATTACTTAGCAACAACTAAAACATCAGTGTGTTATCAGCATTCTTCTCATACTAAATCCAAAACACAGCACTATGCCAGCTACTAGGAAGAAAAGTAACTCTAACTCAGCTGAAACCAGGACAGTATGGTCCATCGGGGATCCACCATGGAGAATCTCTTTTAGTTTTTTGTGTTGTGCTTTGCTCCCCGAAGAAATGGCAGCTTCTCTGCAAATAATGGTACTTCCAGAGAAGAGGCTCTTGAGTGGCCATTCCTGTCTGGTACTTGGGCAAGGAAGAAGCAGCTATTGAACAAGTGCATTGATGTACCTAGCCTGTCCAGGCCGAATGTTTAGTTTTATTAGCAATAAGTAGCTGTGAGTGTCTCTGAATGTCTCTTCTAGATAATGAAAGCTTCACTTCAAAAAACAAACAACAAATAGCTTTAAGGAAGTTTTATGACTGAACTGGGAAGCACTGTTGTTTTTGTGGCTCGCGGACCCCAAGGAGAAGTGAGGACTGGAAGCACTTTTCATCAGGCTCAGGCTGCCTCAGTTCCATCTGTGTTCAATTAAACCCTGGCCAGCTAGTGATACCCATCATGGTGCCTGCTGCCGAACGCAGCGCTGCTGCTGCAAGAGGTTAGGTGTGGCGGGAGTCTAAGGCGAAGGGCAGATGACTGAGGCAGCCAGCCCTTGCCCATCTATTCAGATCTGGACCAGGGTGCTGCCCCAGAGCTCCTATATAGGTGTATATAAACCTTTATGCTCCAGAATGGAGGTGCTAATGGTGGTCGCTAACGATTTTAAGTGCTTTTAGATATTAGATGCTGCCAGGGCATGCTGAATTAATGAGGCTTAGGGTGCCTGAAGTTGGCATATGATGGGATTTGGATCTGCTATGGCTTGTGGCAGTACAGGACAGGGAAGGCATCAGGCAGAGTTGCCTGTGCAGGGATGCATGGCCCCAGCCCTGTGCCTGTCCTTGCTGTGCGGTGTTTCATGGCATTGTCTTCTAACATGCATGCAGGGATGGCGACTGGTGCCAGGCAGTTTCCTTCCACCTGTGGCAGCCAGCACTGACAAAACGCTTTGACTCTGCTCTTCGAGTTTCATTAGCAGGCTCCAGGCACACATCTCCAGCCAGGAAATCAAAGGCAGTAAATACATCTAGACTTTCAAAGCAAGGTTAGATACTGCGAGATGCACTGGAAAAGATTGTGTTTGCAGGCTGCTGAAGGCACCAGGGAAGGAAGAGGCAATGCTGAGTGCTCTGCAAGACCTGCCCCTGGCTGACAAACCATCACCCTCCAGGTTTGGTTTTTATCTTGGAGCCCCACCACAGGGGTTTAGGTGTAGTTTGCTGTGTCACTCCCAAGTCCCGCCTGGACCTCTGAGCTCATGGATATATTAGAAAATATCTGTGCTAAGGGATAGTCCTTAGATCTTGGTCTTCTGCAGACCTTGTGGCCATGCTGCAGGGTCCTCTGGGCATTTGGAGAAGGGAAAGATGAGGCAGGGAAGAAGCTTTCTTTGATGTTGAAATGCTTTATTTTTCAGGGAGGGGGGATAGCTATTTGTTCACTTTTGATGGAGCCAGGGCAAACCATTTGTTTGATGGATTAGGCAGTTAGTTTTAATTTGTCAGGTTGCCTAGGGTACAGGACAGGCAGGTTAGCTGGAGCAATTGTGTCTATACAAATGGAAAGAATAATGTCCTGAAAAGACAGCATTAAGGGGACTGCTCTCTCCTCTGCAGACCGTTCCACAATACTTACCCTTTAAATCCCAGTCAAGTCTCTTGAGGAGACCTGAGTTAGCAGTTAGAAGTAAAGGCTTGTGTGGCCTTTTAGCTGCAGACTAAATACTGCTCTAATAATGCAGGCTTTGACATATGCAATGCTGTTTTTTCCCCTCATAGAAATGGTTTGATAAAGGCTGTTTATTTTTTTGTGCTGCTGCTAATACCTCAAGCCTCTATTATCATGAGTTGCCAGGTGTAACAGCAATATATGTAAAACCAGGCCATTAACTCAGTGACTTGCAAAGGAGAAAATTATGAGTCTACTCCTCCTTGGCCAGAGAGCTTACACATTACTGGTAATGTCTGGCTCGTTTGGTCCCCAGTTGAGGTTAGGATGGCTTAAGGGTACACGAGGTACACACGTATGTCAGTGCGAGGAGAGGTACAGTCGGGACTGCCAGGGATGATGATGACTACCAGCTTCCCATGTGCATCTCTGCACCCCAGGGAAAATGTGGGGTACTTTGTCCTCCTGTGAAAGGATATGGTTGCAATTACTTTTGTGGAGTAAACACATCCACAGCTCAGCAGTGTGGCTGACTGATGTATGACTGGCCTCTATCGCTCTGCTTGTGAATGTGGTAGAGCTCTTCTAATTTACAGCAGCTTCTCCTCCTGATTTATTTACTAACCCAGCCTTTAGAGAAGATTGATTTTTTTCATACAGAACTAGACAGTTTCTTTTTTTTAACAATACAGGTCTGTAAAATCAAAGTTTGACTCATTTTTTTCTGAGAGTGAACATTTCCCAAGTGCTCATGTTGTCATTGGTAGGGATTCAAATAAAATTCGGAGAGCAAAAAGGCACCGAGGGCTCATGCTGCTGAAGAGGTTGTAGTGGTTGTCCTGCCTGAGTGATGTGGATGGACCTGAGATGTAGTTTGCTCCATGACTGCCCACTAATTGGTCAGCAGCTCCTTCTACAAAGCATCTCCATGCCTCTCTGCAGTGATGAGAAACTGCTTCAATTCCCAGTAACTTACCACTTTGATTCCCAGTAGTAACAACGCAGAAACAGATACAGCAGTACAGAGAGGGGCAACGTGAAGCGGGCAGTGAGAGGAGTTTGCCCCAGAGGTGATGGGGACTTGCACAAAAGGGTGCTCACACTGCGATACGAGGGCTACTGCAGCACCAAGATCACCTTGCCTGCCCTGGGACTTTGTAAACCAGTGAGCCAAGGCGTTCACAATGGCATGCCCAGTGCAAGCTGTGCCGGCAGTGAGTCGGCCATGTGGCTGGTAGGCAGAGGGATGACTTGAGGGATGACTCCACCTAAGCATGGGCATCCCCAAAGGCTCAACAGGAATGGAGGTATCTTTCAAGAGAAGGAAAAGGCAAAGGGAATTTTCCAACCCAATGGTTACTTTTGTTGTTGAGAAAAAATGCATATTCATGCCAGCAAAGTCACTGGCACTGAGAATGGGGAGACTTTTCTTAGCTCTGATGGGACTTTGTCTTTGAAGGACACAGATGCAGCCCCTGCAGTTTTGGTGCTTCAGTGGGCTCTGAAGCTCAAGTTTGGAGGCGCAGAACACTTTTAGAGTGTTCTGATAATTAACAACGAGACCCTGAAAGTGCCATTACATGCTTGGCACAGCAGGAACCTGGCTTGATGGAGCTGTTGAGTTGCCCGTGTGACAAATCCTGCGCCACTTCCCGGCTCTGAAACCCAGGTCATGCAGTCGGGAAGTGATCTGGCAGGCATAACATGTCCAAAAAAAATAAAAAAAAATAATGCTATTTGTTAGCTGGATCAGTTCAGCTGGATCTGACTCACCAGGCAGCCATGCAAGCGCTTGTGTTGGCATATGGAGGAAGCAGCATAGAGAGGAGAAGAAATAAACTGCCAGAGGGCACAGGACCACAGAAAATGTACATCAGCCCATGTTCTCATGCTTTGCCATTGTTCACTTTCCTACAGGAAACACTTTCCTATTCATCCCCACCTCCACACTCTGCTCTCTAGAAGGCAAGTGCCCTGTTCCTTTTTGAGACTTCAGTTCTACACTTTCATAGGCAGCAGAAGCATTTAAGCCTCAGCAGGGGCCAGCTGACACAGCAGATAAGATTAGATCACAAACAACTATTTAAAAACCTTGAGTAATCAGCAAGAAAGGGCAAAGAGCAGAAGTGTAAGAATAGAGCGGCACTGAGTTTGAAGCCCCCTCTGTCCTTTCTTATGACAGCCGGTAGCTTCATCATGTCTGCAATAATAAAATAAAACATCTGCAGGGCCCAGCAGTATTTTGAACGGGATTTAAAAGAAAGGAAATGATGGACACCCTCACTTCAAATCAGGGCTGAATGTCTTGAATGAGAGAACCCAAAATGTCTCAGCTTAAGATATCTGTTTAGGGGGTCAGCTGTTCGGTCACTATAGGAGTGGCCCTTTCCAGCACCAGATGCAATCGCTGCCTGCATTGCCAATGAGTGAGACAACTCAGTCCTTTAACTAAGCTAAACTAGATCCTCAGCTTTCCTGGGGGAAAATTATGTTAAATGGTTTACCTGCAGATATCACTTGCATAGAAAACTATTTGGGCTAAATGCACAATTTGTAGGTGGATAATGCGGTCTTTTTTGAGTCTTTTATGACACTTTGCTGTTCAGCTACTCTTCCTGTAATCTATCTAGAGGGACTGTAGCCCAGTGTTTTTTTAATCATCTGCACATAACCACATTTTGGTCAGCTCCAGGATCCTGAGTGAGAAACACCAAAGCTGAAAGTGGAAGCTTTTCTTAAGGAACAATTTGCGGTAAACAGGCAGACTTCCAAGCTATGGCTAACTCACGGCTGATGAGGCACAGGCAATAAGAAGCCAGCACCCTTTGCTAGCACTTCGCCATAGCCACTAACCCTTGGGTGCAACAATTTTGGCCGTGTCCCTGCCAAGAAGCCCATCACCTGCTGCCAAGGTGGGAGTTGGGGGGGGTTTGAACCTGAGGCTTTCCTCCCCCATGCGGCAGTGTCCACGCAGCACCTCCCAAGCTGTAAGGGGATGTGGGACGTCCCTGGGGAAGGAGCTGTGCCCTAGAAAGCTTTGCTCTTTTCTCATCTCCTGCTAGGCTTGCTTGAAGTGGCAAATCCTCTCTCTTTGCCTCCTTGTTCAGACCAGCATTTTGCAGTGCCTGGACGCCCTGGCCCCGCTGCTACAGGCAACTCAGCACCACCACCGGCCGCGTGCGGAGAGACCGTCCCTCCCTCTGCCAGAGCTGTCAGGTTTTGCTAGTGCTATAATGAGAATAAATAAAAGCCCTCAAATAAATAGGAAAAGATGAGGAGGCAGATAACTGTAATTCTCATGACCGATAGTATTACTCAATTTAGACATTAGCATTCTAGCTAAAGCTTTAAGCCTTGGATTTACTGAGCATGCCTGTTATTAATTTTGCCTACTCAGACTGCATTGGTAGCAGGTAGGTGTATAATTTAAAAATTACTTTGAATTAGGTTACAAGTTAAGCATTGCAAAGACAATGATTATATTTTTTTCCCAGGCTGCTGCTGAAAGGCCTTACAAGATTTATTATTACCCTTGTGAAGGTTTGGGAGGAGTGTTTACTGGATGGATCCATAGCCTGTATAATTCCTCATGTTCCTCTATTAAAATGATACCCTTAATCCTTGTTCCTTAACTAAGAAATGATGCATAGCAGGTCCCCACCTCTGCATTATTACCCTGCTACGTCTTAAATCCTTTCTTTTCAGAGTTTCAACCAGAGATGGTTATTCTTCACCCCTCTTGACGAGGTTTCTGCTCTCGGCTGGGTTACAGCAACCACCAAGCCCTGCCTTGGAGGACAGGGACACCGCAGGAGAGTCCCCAGAGACCCTCACAGCATTACACACACAGCAGCTTCAGGAACAGCTTGCCGCAAACAAGAACTCTTCCTCTCTTCAGCTCCATGGAAAGTGGGGTATCCCTGTGGTGCTGAGCACTGAAGGGACTTTCAGTAAGATCCATGGGGAAAAAAAATAGCAATGGCAGGGCTTGATACATCCACTTATGGCTATAAATGGCAGAAGAGATTCCCCCTTTGTGAAATCAGTGGCTGTGAAGTTGTTTCACATTATATTAATTATTTTTTTTTTTTTATTATTATTATTACATGTAAAGAGTCTTCTTTATTTTGGGGAAAGATTTTTGAATATGTGTGTAGCCTGTTTTCACCACATACACACATGTAGGCGTATATATGGAGAGAGGGAGAGAAAGCAGCATCAAAACGGCATCAGTGCAAGTGGTCAGGAAGCGACTCTGTCAGCATTACTGTGAGAGCAGTTTTGTTCATGATGTTCTCTACCCCATCTGCACACATATGGATAAATAAATTGCCTCACTCCCATGACAAGTCCATTGAACTCCTGCCAGACTTTATGATTCTGCATTGACCACCAGAATTCAAAATAGATTATCTTGGAGGTAAAAAAAACCCCAATGAATATAGAGGCTGTTATTTATTCTGTCTCATCTTTGTTTTAATGTCAGTGAAAATGCAAATACAATGGAATATAAAATTGCACTTTCCAAATGCAAACTCACAGTTTGAAAATCTAGGGTAAGATATAATTTCTGCTGAAGTCAATAAAAAATTCTTAGTGACTTTATTGAGACAGGATTAATATGCTTTAACATTAAACTGAGTGCTGCTCTGAATACCAAAGATGATTTATTGGAAAGCAATACCAGGGCATGTCATACCTAATCATTAAGATTACCTTGGGCTTATTATCACTCTTTCTGTTAACTGAATTTTAAAGATTAGTATTAGAAGGCTGCTCATATTAAAGAGCCCTGTTATAGGCAATCGTGTGCTTCATACATTGTGCTGCTATTTAAAGAAAACTCTGTTGATGTTCTTTATATTCATTACCTAAAAAGACCAGTGGACAAAGGCAGAACAGAGGAAGACATGTATTCTAAGCTGTCAGATAAACCCCCCACACCCTATGCTTTCTTAAACACAGGAAAAATGATTTTTTTTTTTTTTATAATCTGTTCCCAGATATTATGATTTAATTTTAAATCAAGCCAAAGGTGGACTTCCACTGAAGACAAAACGTATTTTTTTAAAAAAAAAACCAACAAAATGCAGATGTTTTATTGATGATGTGCATGCATGATGATATTGAGACTTCTTAAAACAACTGTCGGAAGACCGGAAATAGTAATGGATGTTAATGTGAAAGACTGAAATGGTGACAGTATATTTGCCCGCACACTTCCTGAGCTGGTATAGTGTGGGAAAGCAGTTGCTTGGAAAATTGTCATTATTTCCTCGTGTTGTTTAGAATAGACTTAGGTGTTACCATCAAGAGGAACTGTCGGTTTGTGGCAGTATAGCCCTTATTTTCTAGTGAACATGTGAATACAGTGGGAATTGTCTCCTGGCTGCTTTGGAAGTGACAGCTTTCAGCAGAAATATTCAGACTCCTTCATTTAAATGTAGTATGCAGCTAAAGATTAAGAGCTAATCTTTCATTTCTAGTTGCTTTTGTTTTGCCAAGACTTTCTCAATTCATCAATTACCTCATTTTTAAAAATACAAATACTGTGGCACAACCATGATCCAAGGCCCCAGGACATGCTCACTTCATCCCCTAAGGACCTCCACTGTTTTCAAACCACAAATGTGGAGAAGGAAAATTGCCCAAGTAACATGAACCTGAGATTAAATTATATGAAAAACTGATCCTTTGAAATGGGCAGGGACCTTTCTACAGCATTTAGTGGGCTTTGGATCGGGCGTGTGGGACCACAAAGAGATTATAAGTGTTTTTTCAACCCTTCCTTTCAGTTGTGGATGAGCAGTGGTAGGACACTTTAGTGTGCCCCGTAGGCAGTGGCATGGCCAAACTTGCTCTCCCTGCACAGCTTTTGTGCATCCCTGCTGGACCACTCCCCCCCTGCCCCAACTCTGTCCCCACTAGCACTGGCCAAAACTAGACTAACTTTTTGTTTGCCTCAAGTCTTTGATTACATTGACAACCACCAATAACTAACTTAGGTCATCGTTGCTGTTGGCAGCACTATTTCAGTTTGTACTCCTTTCTTCTGCTCTTTTGTGTTTTATTTTTCTGAAGTATATGGGTTTGTCTTAATGTGACATCTCTGTGCAAACATATGCATCTGAGGAAGGCAAAAGAGATTTATTGCATTTTGGCTAATACAGAGGAAAGGGGAAATTGCCTACATAATGAAACAAAGATTCAGTTTTAACTATGTCATTTCTCTCTTGTCTCCATAGTACTGAATACACAAATATAAAATATATAATCTACCTCCTCCTTCAAACATATCAATGTACAATTAAAACCCACAAAGCTTGACAACCTGTTGTCAAGTTGTTTAAGCAGTTGTTTCAGAATCTGACAGACAAACTTATAAACAAAACGTAGAGCACCAGATTGTGGGATGAGGCAGCATCATCACGTGGCTTCCTCAGTTACCTCAAAATTTGGAAAACAAAAAAAGTAGAGGAATACTTTTTCTCCTTGAATAAATAACAGTTTAATTACATTATAGAAATAAAATATGGTATGGTAGGAATACACTGGAAATCTTACAGAAATACTATTCTGCTACTGGTAGGTAAATGGTCAAAGCTACTTTTCATGACAATCTGAACAGTACTTGTGTACAAACTATTATACAGGTTGCTAATGAAAAATATTGCAGCAGTTGCAAGGATGTTACCAGCTCAAACAAACATCTAATGATACAATATTCTTCTAAGAGGAAGTAATAATGTTAGATTTACAGACAATAAAGAGTTATGTTCTCCACTTTGAAACACTGGAAATAAAAAGCTCAGGTAATCCAATTTCTTTACCTCATGTTATCACAAGGAAAGATTTTCCTTTCACTACGAAACAGCATCCCAAGAGACCCTGTAAACAGTTTATTCAAAGGTAGTATTTGAGATGTCACAGCAACTTCAACAATTGTCCTAGTCTACAATTACGGACTTTTTAGGCCACTGCTTGTACAGATGACTTTTTTTATTTTTCACTTATTTACATACATTCAGCCCAATAACAGCAGGTAAAATGCGCTGTCTATCTCACAATAGACACACTAGGATTTTCATCAAAAGGCCAGTGCAAGAAGATGTAGATAGTGATTGCACAGCATCGAGGAGATTATATTATACAAATATACAATTAGACAGTTGAGGATCTAACTCTGCACGCATGTGACATAGATGGTCTTCTCGGTAGATACGCAACACTTGGATTTGGTACATACACGTAACTGCCACTATCGTTGGTTGGTTGATGATGACGGTGTGGGTGGCCGTGGAACACAGTATCATTTGGCTGTGCTATCACTAAGTGAAGATAGGCAACTGCAAATTAGGAATACCTAAAGCTGAGGTTTAAGTACAGCTTATCTTGGAACGGCAGCAGATTTTTCTAATAAAGGAGTAGTTCTACTTAGTGCACAATGTGTAGGGAAATTGTTGCCACCTCTTTAATAAATGGTTCTAAGTGAACCGACACAGTTCCCAGAGCTTTAGAAAAACTCATTATGCAAATGAAGATACTGATGATAGACAGTAACATTTCACAGGATGCTATTTCTTATTATATCAGTAAGCACCAAGTTAAGTGCCAAGACAGCCCCATTGTCCCATGATTTATCATGTAAAATTTAGAACTTGAATGCACAACAAAAGTCCACAAAGTTTGCATTTAATTCACAAGAAGAAAGTTTCAAACATGGCTCTGAAAATACCTTTACATTTCAAATGGCCTTTCCCCCTGCCTCCACCAAGAGGACTTCTTTAGGATGGACTACACCTAGATATGAGAAAGATCTTTCAGAATGAGGACTTGCACGTCCTCCAGGAATCCTCTGCAATCTGCCGGTTTCGGCTGACTGCCGTGGCCCCTTTGGAGCATGGTGCCCTGTCCTACCACCCAGGTAAGCTGCAGGGGAGGGGGGTGGAGGAGGAAAGTACCGCTGTGGCTTCCAGCTGCTGCTCAGCACCTCGCCTGATGAGATCTGTAAAATGTGCCGCCCCTCGCCAAGCCTGAACTTGGAGCCATTTATGTCCCCGCAGAGCCACTGGCTGAAATCGTCTGGGCCATTTGCACTACCGGCTGCTCTGGCCTGCACTGAAGTACCAGGAACACCATGGGGACACCATGGCGGCCAGAGACTCCAGGGCTGCCACCCTGCTCTTTCCCTACATAACCCCGAGGACGGGCGGCAGGGCAGCGTGGATTTGGCTCCACTCGCCCGATGCCACAGAGGGAGTCGCCTCTCTTGTGGCAAGTGTCAGGCAGCTAATGGGCTAAGCCGCCTTTGCAGCTATTTTGGCAGAAATCAGCCAGAAGAAGGGTGAGGAAATGGTCCAAAAAGGCAAGACAGCAGAGAAGAGGACCCCTATACCTTCTGATTCAGAACGGAATTACAGAATATCCATGCCTCAAAGACTATCCGGTAACATGCTCCTTGCGAAGCCATTTTCCTTCAATAACTTCTCCTTCCTTGAAGCTGATGATATCAAACCTTGCCATCTGTATCCTGATTTCACAGTGAGACTCACCTCATTTCAAGCAATCAGATTTGAATCTGATGGTCTTAAAACAAATTATCATTTATTTCTGGCTTTCTCAGTTTTCAGGAACACCATCGACAGCCACTGCAGTTGTCAGCGTGGGCTCATGCCATGCTCTGCCTCTTGTTTCCCCTTATTCTCAAGTACAACTGAAAGGTTGCTTTCTCTAGCACACAGATACACCTCTCAGGGTGGATCGGGATATTCTTAATACGGTACTTTCATCAGTAATCAGTTGGAAGAACTCAATTTTAGAAACAGAATTCATGTGCAAAGCGTGCAACAAGAAATACAGTTTACATCTGGTCATAGTGACCGATCTTAGTTATGCTACCATGACTCACACTGATTAGTATACTTACACACACACGCACGCACACACACGTACACACACATAGATATTTATTTATATACACGCTCACACAATAAGAAAAAGTCTAATTCTGACAATATTTCCTCCTCTTTTAGTGAAGATGGGAGTTTGGCATCTCAGGCTCTGAATCTGCTTAAACCTGAGATACAGGAATGCGACACACTTCAAGTATACATCGACTGCACAGTGATAACACCACACATTGTGTCTGACACATGCTGTCTTCAGTAGTCCTGCACCAGCACGTGGCTTAAAACCAGTTGCCTGTTAAAGAAGCCAATATCCAAGACCTTCGCCTTTCAGTGTTCGTATTCACGCAACGCCCGAGAGCGGGGCGATAGTCTGTACAACCATAAACGTCCTTCTGTATAAACGCAGTGGTATTTAAAAGTCTGAACCAGTGCATTCCTCTCTTACATTCCTCCTCTATTCCTTTGTTGCTGTTACTCTCGTATGCATGTGAAAGTAAAAGGTAGTGGGGAAATAATTTTAGTAGAACACAAAGCCTCTCCTCTAAGTCCACAGAAGACCACTAAAAGTGTAAAATTTCCAAAATAGCTCATAGGAATTCTTCAAATACAGTAAGTGTTTTCAGTGGGGTTTACATATCACGTTTCACATTATTTCCACGGAAGTCTACCTTATCACTTTGTTTAATCAGACAAATATCAGTAACACATAATAAAACAGCACACAATTCACGGGACACAACACATTTTACAAAACCTCTAAAACTTAGCACTGCTGCTTCTGGAAAAAAAAACTCCTATTACTTACAGACATGAAATACACTTCACATTGAAATGAACAGCATGATTACAAGGCTTTTTTTCTTATTTGATGGTATTGGATTAGGATGCATTAGTTTTCAATTAGGTTTCACAATTTTTCTTCACAACCCCAAAAGGAACTGTTGCTAACCTGGTATTTTCTCTGTGCTCTTTCAGGAAGCTTACTACGATTCAGTAAACACTTTTTGAGAAAAAAACTTTTGAAAATTTAGCTTGAATCCCTAATTGTAAAACCTGAAGAACTGGTTGATGGTAATGCTCTTAACACAATCATCGCTCAGCTTACAATGACAAACCAAAACAATATTACAGGAGGGTACAAACACGTTAAGCCACGGGTTTGGTTTTCTCTGTTGTTGATTTTTTTTTTTTTAAACTAACTCCTTTTCTCACAATGCTGAGAAGTCTCTGACTTACAATGCTTCAGCAGTCGTGTCTGTGGAGACAGACATGGTAACTTTGGCAATCTTAACTGTGCTCTTAATGCAGCTCTCGGCAGCCCTGTGCACGTTCCCCGTGTTGTTGGCGTGTTTGTGCTGGCAGTCAGACTCCATGCTGTTATCGAGGGGCTGCGCGGTTCCTTCGCAGGTGGGGAACATGCTGCGGAAGGCGTGTCGCAAGTCCTTGCTCCTCAGAGCATAGATGATGGGATTCACTGTTGAATTCAGCAAACAGAGCATGCTACAGAAGGCAAAGACAGTCTTGATGAGCTTGTTCATTTTCCCAAAGACATCGTACACCATGATGGCGAGGAGAGGGCCCCAGCATATGATTAAAACAACTAGGATAAGGACCAAGGTTTTGGCTAACCTGATGTCCATACGAGTTTGATCAGGTCTTGTGATCTGTACCTTACCATCCTCCGTAGACTGAATGATTATGCTTTTCTGCGTGCCCCGCTGAATCATGCGAACAGCGTGGCTGTGAGCCTTCCACAGTATGTACATGTAGGCATAGACAATGAACAGCAAGAGGACACTGGTGACCCCGATCCAGAACATCAGGTACGTCTCATCGATGAGAGGGAATATGTCCGAACAAACAGAGTTGAGCTTTTTGCAGTTCCAGCCGAGCAGAGGAAGAACGGCTATTACAATAGCAATGGTCCACATCACACAAAACGCTACGACGGCCTTTGGTCGGGTAACAATCCTTTTGTAAGCTAGTGGCCTGTGTATAGATATGTACCGGTCTATTGCCGTGAGGAAAAGGCTACCTACGGAGGCAGTGAAGGAGGCTGTAACTCCACCCAGTTTGAACAAGAAGACGTTGGGGCTGTCCTTCCGGTGGAAAACATGGAAATCCACAAAACTGTACACAAAAATCACACTACCCAGGAGGTCGGCCACAGCCAGGCTGCCAATGAAATGGTAAGAGGGTCTGCACCGGAGGCTTCGGGAGTGTAGGATGACACACAAGACGAGGAGGTTCTCTAGGACCGTAAAGGTGCCCAGGGTGAGCGACAGCACGGCGATGGCCAGCTGCTGGCTGGGGTTCAGGATCATAAAGCACTCCATATCCATGAAGTTCTCCCCACACTGTATGTTCTCCTCATTATCCTTAAACGTGGACAGGGACTTGTTGTAAAACTCTGTGATGTTGACCTGATCTGAGGGAATAATGCTCAGCAGGGGATCATCTCCCGCAGTCATTTTTTCTTGGAAAGGATCACCCCTGAAGGAAGAGAGAGGAAACTTCTGGGGGTAATATCCCAGCTTGGATGCCATGTCGCCTTTCATGTCTTCGTACTGGATATCGTTGGAGCCCACGTAAAGAAGATCTGTTGTGATTGTTCGGAAAGTTGTATCTGCGAGGCCATCTAGGATTGACTTCATAACCCCAGTCTTGTTGGTTTCAGAGAGACTTGGGGGAGGGAAAAATGCATCGGAGGAAATCCTAGAAGGGGAAAAGATCAGACTTCATTAAGATAAACAGGGAGACAAACTCCACAAACAACTTAGTTGAACTGCGTCAAACAAAATCGATCTTTCTCTTATATTCAGTGCCAGGGTGAGTCGAGCCCTTAGAAAGAAATCACCTGATTTCACTAAAACTGAATTACACTAAGAAGTGACACGAAAAGCAGAGGCACAGGGGATTGAGTATTCCACAGGAAAGTAATTTTCATTTCTCATCAAAACCTTCCGAGCCACTCCACCAGAAAGATATTTTTCTCTAGATCTGAACTTGGCTTCTGATTGCAAAGTACCTTGCAGACCAATATTCCTTGGGCTTGCTTCATTTAGATAATACCAAGTGCCACTGCAGGAGCAGCAGTAAACTGAATCATCACCTTCATTGCTTTTCTTTCAAAAGGCACTGAGGGTTTTGAAAACCTGACAAGAGAGGGAACGGGGGAAGAGCCATACATTCTAAGTTTCACACTTCACCCAGTATCCCTGTATATTCACATTACCCCGTTACAGCAACCTGAGGTCTACTAACATCCTGAATTTGTTACTGCAAATTTATTAGCAAGGTGTTTCATCTACAAATATAGGGATCTGGATATAGCATCATTACTCTACTCCTTCCTTCTGCTAAGCATACCAAGGCAACTGGGATGTTTGGACTCGGTGGGGGAGGTGGGTTGTTACCCAGCCCTGTCCACAGTTTCAGGAAAGGTGACCAGCACTACTAAGTCAGTGATTGCATCGGTGATTCATTCTGCATGGATCAGAAGCCTCAATCAGAGCAGTTAATGCTTGCCTAGAAAAACATGGCACCAAGTTTGGGTCAGAGTGCAGCTCTGGCCAAAACTCCAAGCAAAAGGGACCAGAAGCCACTGCTCCTGCGAGAAGCATGGAAATGTAACTCGTCCCATTGGGGACACCCTCAAAAACATTCTGACCCCTCAGAAACCAGGAGCCCAGCAGAAGCTCCCCAGGCAGCCAGTGGTCTCTGAGTCCTGTCATGCCCAGCCTTTGCTCGTGGATGGTGATTAATTGCAGGGTATATGGTCAGGGTACCCTTGGGAGAGCACCCTCATCAGCATCTGGGCATCCTACATGCATCAACATGTAAAACAGGTCTTACAGCTCTTCTTACGCTGTGCTCCTTTATATAACATGCCTTGAATATGCATTGAACGTCTGCTTTAGGGCCCCCTTCCACTGCCAGAGTGGCTGAGAGTGGTCTGAATGTAGATAAGAGCCAGAATCATTGCTTTGGTGTGCTACAGCTATTCTGCATCTGCTACAGGACATCTTGATGATTACATCAGCAACAGGAGCAAACCTAAGCTTTTTCATGCTTTTAGAAGAGAGGAAATTGTTTGTGACACCCAAGAAATCCAAGATGCCATATATAGGCTTGTACTGACTTAGCCTGTTCACTTTACACAACTGACAATAAACTGCCAGAAAGGCTACGAGAGATTATCTGCCGAAACTCAGAGTACTGATCACCTCAACTCCTAAAGAGGAGACTTGCATAGTAGGTACTACAGCTCAGTTTTCCCATGAAAACTAAAAGGAAGAAGAAAATGATTCATCTCTACAACAATACCAATACTTAAAACCAGAAGAAATCATGAGCATTTCCAAAAGAAGCAGAGATCATTTGGCTGATGAGGTATTTATACTGCACTTACACATGGCATCTGAACACCCAAGACTTTTTCATAGTTCATCAAAGTTTTCCATTTGATTCAGCAGGCCTGGACATTGAGTGTTGAAGGAAATATAGGAACCTAGACCTGCAGAAGTCACTGCAACTCCAGCGCTACAAACAAGGATGAGTATAAACAACCCTTACCAGGATAGTCTAACACACAACACAGACACTTGCTGTGTCAGCTTCCGCAGACATCGTTGCTCAGCAAATAACAACATAATTATTAGACAGACAGAAAATATTAAGGAATTTAATTTTGAGGGTTTGAGCAATGAGGGAGGGAAATGTCACTGAAGCACACATTAAAAATGAACAGCAATAATCTACTTCATAACGTACTTTTCATCCAGAAGGTGCTTTACAGCTGTTCCTAGTAGAATTTGCAGATGTTAGATGCTGCAAAGGTGACCCTGCTGACAACTGACGAGTCTGCTTTGGGTGAAGTCTGACAACTTTAAACTAGGGATTATAACACCAGTTTAAAACCAGAAGTGAAGAATGTGTTATTCATTTGAAAACTACCCAAAAGTATTAAACAAATCAAGTAGTTCTATAAACATGTAAAGATGGCTGTGGTATTCTCTGTTATTCCAGTTTATTTCTGACAGAAAAAAGACAACCATTTTAATGATTAAAGCCACAACCCCATGTCGAGAAGATTATGTTTGAGTAAAGCTTCAAAAATTGTATGCAACTGAGCACTTCTGCTAGACAGACAAACAGATTGTTATGAGGTAGCTGGTCCCTGCTGGAGTCATGTTAAGTACAGACTTCCTCCGAATGAGGTGCAAGCTGCCGTGCAACCCCTACCTTTGTTTGAAATACAAATGAAAGAACACGAATTCCTGCGTGCTCTTTTGAAGGTGGCAGTGAGTTATGTGACAATATCACTATGCATGCATATGCTGTGCTAACAACATGGTTAATGGGATCAGGAGAGGCAAGTCTTACTCTGAATTTCAATGATTTTTTTTGCCTCTGTATTTTTACATTGCGATTATTACAGTAATTTCCACCTTATTGTCTCTGCAAAGAGAGTTTTCTTTGAGAGTACTTGGGAGTTCATTAGTGGTGTAGTTTAGGCTTTGGGGGATGCAGCTGACATTAATTTTGTTTTTGTTTGCTGCTGGGAATATCATAATTGGAAATTTCTAGCAGTATGTGTGCATGCACCTATTCAAGTAGCAGTTGATTTTTATTAAAGTTGCAGTAAAACAGCCATTCGCCTGATCTGGAATTGCACTTTACTGGAATTTCGTTTATTTTAATTTAGATACTAGCTTGCCCCGCTATAAGCTACAATACTGAAATGCACTGAAGCAATCAGCGAGGTTTTCCATGGCTGCCTAGTGAAAACAAGACTGGACCTTTGGCACTGAGGTTATCAGGAGAGTCCAGGTCACAGTCTGAGGTGCTGCACAATTTGACATAGACTGAAAAGCTGATGGTGGGACCAGCGGTCTGGCTCCTGGCCTTTTTGTTTGGTTAGGTGGACGTGCCAGTGTCACACAAATTTTGGTTCTGAGCTCTTCTGTCCAAACCTGGAGTGGTGAGGAGGCGCTGCCCACAAGAACGGGACACCGCACTCCAAGTGGCCACACTGCTCTTCGCAGCTGGGTTCAATGCAACGCAAATCCATATTGCTCGAGACCCATTAACATCTCTACATGAAATACTTTGGTAGCCTGCTCACAGCCTCCCTAGTGGGCAAGGGTCCCCTGCACAGATCCCTTGTCTCTGGATGGGGCCGGGGTGACAGCCATGTGCCGCAGGAAGGTCCCCTCACGGGCAGGGTGGCAGCGAGGGAGAGCTTCCCTGCCCTGCCAAAAGCTGTTCTTCCAACAGAGCCACTGAGCCTCCAAAGCTCTCAGCTTCATCCCTTCCTTAAACGAGCTCTACTACCTCACTCATTTTAAAAAGGCTTTAAGAAGAATTGAAATGTTGACTAAAGATGAGGAAGAGCCCGTGCTGATGCCGGCACTCAAAATTTTCAGTGTATTTCCATGACTGCATGCAGCAATTCACAGTAAGTAATGAATTATGATTACGGATAAGGATTAAACAATAGATAAAAATTTCAGTCATCTTTTATCTTGAAGACCAAAACCAGAAAACCCATACCTGAACACCATTTTAGACTTTTCTCCCATCAGCTGGCGGCTGTTGATGGGCACTGCCAGACCAGCTGTGCAAAGTGACTGCCACTAGATGGAGTGGCTTTTACAAACACACCGCTTAGCTGTCTGCAGAGACCTGGATTTAACTTCCTCTAGCCCTTTTTTCCCAGCCGGCTTTACCGGAGTTCAAACATATGAGGTGTTATCAGCTGAAGGCTGAAGACACAACTTTGTAAGGCTTTGCCCTCACAGCGAAAGAATTAGTGAAGAGTTGAGGAGGCAAGTCTTACTACTGCCCTCCACTGTGTGGTTACATATAGCCTTAAAGAAGCTCGGATGCTATCAGAATATAAAGACCCGTTAGGTAAAATATAAAATATATAACACATAAAAGGCTGGTAACTCATCTTGGACAACAGGGAGAATTACACCTCCCCTGGACTTCTCGTTGGTCCACAGGACCAGTTCACTCAGGCAACAAGAACGTGACTTCATTAAAATGCTATTACCTATCTTCTCCTGCTGTTCCGGGGGAGAGGGAGGGCTGGAAAGTTTTTATTGTTGTCTAAAAAAAAGGGCTGAATTTACTATAATTTTCAAACCAGGATGATTGATAGAGCAATTTTAATAGCCTGAATAGAAAGAGTGAATATTTGCGTTCTTCCTCGGAAAGTAATTATGACCAATACAATGATGCTACTGATAACTGCAAAAATGTTGACGTGGCAAGAAAAGGAATCAAAAGAAGAAAGGGAAATCCACAATCAAACCTTTCTAGCTTCTATTTTAGAAAATATTTTCATCTCTATGTCTATACAGTTCTTCTGTGATACCCACAGCTAACTAAGAACAGGCTAAAGGACAAGTAGGTATAATTGAAACACAGTTTTTGAACGCACAAAAATATGTAAATGCATTCTCCTTGCTTACAGTTGTAAGGCTTGTAAGTCCTTCAGAAGCCTTTATCTTCCAATAAGTTTGCATAGCCCCCAGTACACTGGGACTCCTACCAAACTGGGTCCACAAAGTACTACCACACGAGAAACAGCAGTAATTTATACTCGTGTGTAGTCAGCTGAAAAATTGTGAGAGAGATGAGATCTACCATAGTAACTGTTGGCCTCCAGGAATTAGAACTGTCCTATAAAATGAAAATTTATATGGCTAATAATTACCTTATCCCATATGGCGATGAACAATACTGCTTCGAGGACAGCACAAGGTTTCTAAGCCTTGGAGAAAGAAATGCGCAGTCTGAGAAATGGCACTCTCAGACTCAGTAACACCGAGCAAGAAAAAAAAACATGTTGATGAGAATGTGAAAGCAATGTTACCCCTATCCTATTTACTGTTTTACTACTCCAACACTGTGCTACTCCTAGGCTATAAATGGCAAATACACTGTCATTCCTAATTCAGGAAAACTTGCATTCACTTCAGTGAATTTTCTCTGTGTGAGGGATTGGGAAGGAGCACAGACACTAGGAGAGGAGCAAGTGAGGGATGCTACCTTCTAGTTACAGCAAGGCACTATCAGCTATGGGGTAAACTAGGGCATGCAAGAGCTGAACCAAATTTTGTTCTTATGTAACATGATGATATCTTTGGCAAGTTGAACCTCAATTAGCAAGAAACCACAGCTACATGGTTATTTATGTTAACATACCGTTTGCACACTAGCAGGGTAGGGGCTGGATTGTTCTAATCTGGGGGCAAACTGCACCTACGTGACACGACCCAGCATCCAGCAGCTGACAGTCTGAACAACAAAAACAGAACAATGGGGAAAATCAATCAGTGAACAACAACGTTTTTAAAAGAAATAACATTCTTCCCTCCCTCCAAAGTTTTGTTGGTGAGATGTGGGTACCAGTTTTAGCACAGGTGACTTGCAGGCACAGAGAAAAAGAGGCTGTGTCTTATCTCTCAAACAGCCAGGGCATGTGCATGTGTCTAAGTTCAGAGAGGTTCAAAAGCAAGGTTGAAGTCCTGCTCCGTTTGGTGCAGGCGAAGGACCCGAACTTTGCTCTCCTGCAAGCCAGGTGAGCGTGCTGGCGACATCTCCGTTCTGCTGCCTGCCTCTAAACTGCTCGAGTTGTTCCACGTTGGATCAAGAGTTAAATATCAGGAAATAAAAGCATCAGGGTGCACCCCTGGCAGGTGAGAGGCTTAGCTTGAAGCCCTTTCTCTGAATTAAGGGAACCAAGGATGTGCCTCCCACATCCCACCCAGCCGCAGGGGGAAGAGCAGGGACAGCTGCTCCATCGGCCTGTGAAAAAACCCCCAAAGCTCTTGAGTTCACCCAAAATCCCTCAGCTTGAGAAATACAACCCCCTACACACACATTTCCTTGTTGGAGACAAGACAAAGTACTGAAGGCACAAACCAGCAAGGGGACCATCAGGGTCACGTTAATGGGAAACTACAGCTACCTGGTCTGTCCGGCTTTTGGGAGAAAGAAGGGAAGGCAGAGGTGGCTTTCTTAAAACAACAAAAAGACGATATGAACGTGGAATCTTAACATCTTTCACAGTTTACTTTATACAGCTTTATTTCATTTAAAGACATAGTTTTGGGAGAGGATGAAGAGGCTTGCTGAAGTATGAAGGGTTCAGATGAAAGGGAAACAGTGAAGCAAGAGTGAGCTGGTATTCGCTTAAAATCAGCTCCAGTTTAGGGACCCACTTCTGTAAAAGCAGAATGAACAGGTAACACGAAAAGTTTGATACAAGGTTACGGTACTTACATTTTAAAGAACTTGGAAGAGAACTCATTAAGCTGGTCAATTCTGAACTCTCAAACTTTTTCTTTTTCACAAAAGGGTTTATCTTGGATTTCAATATTCTGACAGAAATTGCTTTATTTCCAGCCTCTTTTCTAGCCATTCTCTAATGCCAAAAGGTGCAGGTGCTTATTACCGCCGAGCAGAATTGACATAAATGTTAAATGGAGACAGAGAAGCCCAGCCAGGTGCAAAAGAGATGGAGGCTGAACGCTCAGTCTCCTGGAAGTACCTAGAGGAGACAGCAGCTTAGCACACAACGCGTAGTTGAAGGGAGAGAAGTCATTTGAAAGAGTAGAGCAGGACACAAAAGACCAAGGCTCCACTGGATGCTAAATGCTTAAGGTCCCCAGGAGAATGTAACATCTAGAGGATAAAACTGGGGGAAAAACACATTTATTAGGTTGCAGCAGAAAATATTAGTGAACTTTATTAAAAGAGTAAGGATTAGAGACAGAAAGGTAGCAAAAACATCAGGCTCCAGGGAGAACTCTCATAAACTGCACAGAGTGCATGTCTGCCTCCTCCTTCCCCCGCAACAAACTGTGGCCGTAACAAGTTTTAACCAAAGACTTTGTGAGATAGCAAGGAGATGCTGAGAGCAAAGGCAATGCGGGTTAAGTGACTGGTGCGAAGGGGATTGGGAGGAGAGAGGAGAGAGAACTACTGACCTCATACAGGCAATAGGACGTCTCCAGGTGAGACGGGAGCAAACCGGGGAAAGCTAAGAGAGGAAGACCCAAGTGGAAGGAGCACCTGGGCGGCAGGGGATGCAGATTTTAGGGAAAGAGAAGAATTGCCTTTGTGATTGGCTTGGGGAAAGCAGATCAGGTGAAGGAGAAAACTCACAAGAGAAAACCTCCCTCCTCTTCCGAGCTACGCAAACTTCAGAGATACCTCCATAAGCTGAAGGAGAGAGCTAGCGGGATTTTCAGATCTCACCATAAAGAAAGAACAGACCCACTGCTCTGCAGGCAATGACTTGCTCTTTTGAAAGTCCATTTCTGATCTGTATTCAAATGGCAAAGGAAGACGCAAAGGGCTCTCAGAAGCCATCCTCGGTAAGGTCACAGAAAAGGACAGCGCTGTACACACTGACACGTGGGACCGAGCTGGGGACACTCAGGAGAGATCAGCTGAGCAAATCTGGCCAGGGACATTAATAAAAATCAAACTGCTTAAGGAAAATGAAGTACACGATACAGTCCTCAGAGATGGAAAGGAAGACAGCGAGCTGAAATGGAGCCACTGAGTGACCCATACAGTGGATAAATGCACCGAAAAGGGAAAGGGAAGAGGGGTTTACAGGCGATGACAGAAAGTTAGTGCACAGAAGGTCAGCAACACATTGCAAAGCAACATCCCTTCTATCTCAGTCCTCGGGAGTCTACTTCTCCAGAAAATTGTTATTAGGCCACCAAGTATTGGCAGTGCTCAGAAGCTAGGACAGAAAGGCATTTGGTAAATGCGATGTCCCACACCATCAGCATTAGCGAAGGATGAAAATATGTACTCCAATTAAAAAATGTAAAACATTCTTTCATTTCTGGAGCTGTCTGGCCTTTCATAAAATTTAAATAAGCTCAGATAACTCTCTTCATGGCTACATTCAGAATATAACGATATTCAAATATACTGCCTTCACACACACAAACAACTTGTGAAATTATTTGCCAGCATATTAAGCCACTACACCAGATTGCTTGGCAATGGTGCATGTCTTCGAAATATGCAGATGCTTTTCTTTTTTTAAAAAAGGAGAGAGGGAGAGGAGAAGTGAGAAAGAATTACAGTAGAATCTGATATCCAAGTAGCCAGAACAACAAATTGCGGAGAGACTCCAACCAATATTACATCAAATTTGGAAAAATACTTAAAAGATACTGAGGGATGAGTTATGATTTCGTGTGTGTGTGTGTGTGTGTTTCTGTGCATAAACTTACAGATAGACATACACAAACACATACACATGCCTAGAGGAACAACTATGCAAAGTCTCACAAATGCTGCAGTAGTGTTTGTCATGTGTAAACTCAAATTCCCAGAGCCAGAGGACAAGCAGACAAGCTAGAAGTGTAGGTACAAGAAATATAGGCAAGATGAGTGCTGAATATCTGTTTGAATTCCCCCATACACAGCCTTCCTGGGGAAAAGCAAGAATCTAAAATGACTACATCTATCACCGAGATCCTGTAAAAATTATTTTGCGCGTGTATATATATATATATATAT